>JASDQU010438805.1:177371-188464 GCA_032191745.1 Picea mariana | reverse complement strand
TATATATATTTGTCAATTAGATTTAGTTAAGGTGATTGCGAGGAATGATGTTATCCTCTCCACTCATGTTTAATTCTCGCAAGTGACATGTTGAGCTCATAGCAAGTATATTGTTGTAATGGATTCGAGCCCTATTCTTGATCGGCTTTGTGTTACTTAGGAGTTTTACCCTAGTAGTGTAATCTGGAAAAAAAAATATACAAAAATCAGTAAGTTTTTTTTTAACTATAATTGAGAGATATTATATTAAGTAAAAAGATGCAAGAATGCTTGTAGCGGGAATACATCAAATTTTGGCTTCATAACAAAAAACCACGGTCCAAAATAGACCATAGAACCAACATATAGTTGTACAATATAAGCAATTTCAAATACAACATTTTCCAAAAGTACCTAATAGTATTACTTCTAGAAAATAAGCCTAAAATCCTAATTACTTTGTAAAACATCCAATTTATTTTTTTTGTAAAAGATACTTCTTATATATACATGAAAATATTTACATCAACAACTAGAAACACATGAAAAAGACAAAAGGGTATATACAATGAACATCATATCCTCTTCTGAAGGGATATTAAAGAAGCTATAAAATCAGGATAAGCGGTCAAATCTGACAATTTGGCATCTCTAGTCAGTAATGCCCCTTTTGCTAGAAGTTGCATACGTACCTCATCTCGCCAAAATTGACAAAAAACTGAATGAGAACTAACCTCATTATAATAAAAAAAAAAACTTGCAATAGAGTTTCCAAATCATATACAAAGTAGACACTCTCAAACAGTGTCAAATACCAACCAAGGAATCTCGAGTCACGAATCTAGAATCATCAAACAAAATTGTCTACCAATGCAAATGCCCCTAAAGGATGTTTGCCTACTAATATTGAACTTGAGCCCATCAAGATCTTGAGAAGAAGCATTCCCTCAAGATGTGCTTCATTGATTCTGACTTCAAGCAAGAGGGGCAAAGGCCATCAAAAATACCACTTTTGGCTAGCCAGACTTTGGAGGGGAGACCTTGGTAGATCACCAACCAAGCGAAAACCCAGAGCTTATAAGAAACTTGAATCAACCAAACCCCATGCAACCACCAAATCTAGTGGTTCTTTGCATCCGAAGAAATCCACCTAGCATTGAGAATGGGACCTAATTCATGTCATTGATATACAATGGAGTATAGCTTACATGAATCATATTGAGTCAAGGGACGTGTCAACTAGTGATTTCATCCGATGCTTCCTTGTCCGAGTCCATCACCTACATATTCAAATCTTCATTTTCAAGGATTTTGTGCACTATATTGTCTTCAATAATTTCCCATAGTTTGAATTCGCTAATTGAACTTGGTTGGAAGTTACATAGTGCTCTCCTTTTGTCAAATTTACTACCATTCTTCAAATTGATGCACATTTTGCCTCCATTGCATTAATTTGGTGGTTTTGTTGCACCGATGTCCCATTATGGTTTCAATATGGCAGGCTATATCGATATCCTACTCCTGATTTTTATTCAAAATTGTGAGAATTGAAATTCCTTCAATTATACTGTCATGCCTCCTCAATGTTCATCTAATCTCTTGATAGTCCATCTAGGAAGAGAAAGATTACAAAACGCATAGTCGGGTACAATAAACTAAGAAACCTTAAATGACAAACAAAGAAGTATAGCCATAGTGCCATAGTCCCACAACATTTGTGCCAAATAATGTGTGTAGGTTCATAGGAATGCAAGTAAATGAACTGAAGCATGTGATGGGAGGGAGAGGTTGCTTCACATTATGTCATCTGACATATGATCCACCATCCTTACAATTGGACATGTCCCCACTTACTTAATATCTATGTGGTTTATCCTTCATGATTCATGGTAGAGTTTGATGGTATGTCTTACCATTAATGACAATATCTACCTCTTTTCCTAAAGTAGCCTAATTGGTAAAATGATCCACAATGGGATTATTTTTCCATAAAACATGATAAAATTTTATATTGGAGATTGAGGTTATAGCTTAACTAATCCTTACAAAAACAGAATCCAACCTCAAATCAAGAGGATTAGTGCCCAATACAATATACCTAATAACATTATTGGAATGCCCCACCACTTTCAGGCTTTGAGTATGAATATTGTTGACTAATTTCAGACCTTGAAGGAGCGCACATGCTTCACCTAGTTGTTAGTAGATATGCCAAGACTACAAACAAAGATATATATTATTGTACCTATGGGGTTTATGATAACCCCTCCCACATGCCACCCCTAATTATATCCAAATTTTAATAATTATTTATTATTCATTAAGTAATATGCCTATTATTCACCCATCTCCTAGCTACTTTTCCTCCTTTTGCTCACCCGCTTTCCCTCCTATATCTTTAAAACTCACAAGTGTGTGTATGCACATATTATTACCCTTTTAATTAAATAAAAGTCCCCAAATAAGAAAGTGAAATGATTGTTATTTGTCCCTGTCGAAGGCATAGAGGGACTATAGCGATCAATAATTCGTTGACTTTACATTAGTTTGTGGTTTGACTACAAATTTTTGCATACTTTCTAATGTTCGAACTACAAAAGTAAAAGCATTAATTTTTATATAATAAAAAAACTCATATATGTCATGATCTGATTGGATGATACATTTGAGGTCTTATTGCCAACTTCGTTGTTCCCAATGAATTATATGTTGCCATATCCAAAGTTTTATCATGTACGGTGCTTTTCTTAATTTGTACTATTCGTATTGAAATGTTTAGATATCCAAAGTTTGTACTAATAGATTTGAGGTCTTATTGCACATGGATAGTCAGTTTTCATATTACTTTGTCGTCTCAGTCAGTTTTTTTTTTTAGCATAATCCCCAGTGTTCAAACTATTGTTATTATTATTATTATTACTATTATTATTATTTTTATTATTTTTTTATTACTATTACTATGTTTGATTTTTCTTTATTGTTGCGTACTTCGAGAGTCTTTGTCATTGTTGTGTACGTAAACAGGCCTGCCACACTGCATTCTTTATTAATTGTTTGCACAGGGTGACACCCTTCGACGGTTCTGACAGTATTAAGTGTTTACCTAATAGGTCTCGCAGCCTTAAATGTTTATTGTACAGATGTGTTACAATACAGTTTCGTTCCGTTTTTTTGATAGTGTTGTTTGCAGTGAAATTGTGCAATATTGTTCTTCACCGGCATCATTGGTTCATTGGTTGATGCTTGTTCGTTGGTTCGTTCCATGTTGTTTGTTGTTGTTTGATTCAACTTTGCAAAGTTGAGGTCCTGCAGTTGCAGTTGGACCTCTTCGTAAATGTTCACTAGTTTGTTGTTCTTCTACTTTGCAAGTTGTTGGACCTGTTGTTGCAGTTTGCAAGTTTTGGGGCTGCGCTCTTGTCATCCCTCGTTGACGGGTAAGTTTATGTGCCATCGTTTTGTTGCTATTATTTTGTTCCTGCTTGTTTTGTTTCACCTTGCAAGCAAGATTTTTCAATGGTAGGAGTCCCTGCCTCGAAATTCTATTGCAGAACATCTTTTTGTGTGGTTTTATTTTATGTTCCTGGAAACCATGTGTTTTCATATGCCAACTTCCCCGTCCTGGATATTGTGTCACATCTATTTCCAAAATTTCAATGCAAAGGGGTTTAGAAAACAAATTCGAAGCTGTCACAAGGGGGAACCATCCGTCGGGGTGTAGTGGCAGGGAATGCTTTTATTCTCTGGGTCAAAAAATCCATCCACATGTTGCCTTTGTCATGTCCTTTCTATTTTCCACATATTTCCTTTGTCTTGTCCTTTCTATTTTACAGAACATCTTCTGCCTCTGAGAAGCTTATAGGATGCACGCCATGAATAGGTTCAAATCGGTCTTTGTGCTCAGCAAATTTATAGTGTTATTTATTTGCGTTGTTTCTTCTGTTTGGTTCAGTGTTCACTGTATGTTTGTTTTCTTGTCATCTGTTGTGGTGACTAGGGGGGATTGTATTTGACAAGAAGAAGGTTGAAGGATACATATCGAGATTGGTACGCAATTCCATGCTTGTAGTTTTCTATTTGTCTTTTTTTTTGGTTTTTTGTTTTTTTTTCCCCTTTTCTTTGTTTTCATATAAACTGAAAATAGCTAAGAAACAGCTTGAAAATCATAGTTTAAGAGATGAAACAAGTAATAGATGTTGAGTCATATGAAATAGATACAGACTCAATTATGCATGACAACATCGACGAGGTGTTGCATAACAATGGGCTTTTTAGATTGGATGCATTCTCGTATACTGTAGGAGATTGCCTTTTCGATGCATTTCAAGTTCTACCACATTTTCGTTATTCCTCGACCGACCTGCATAATGGATTGATACATTATTTCTTGGGTTGTTTAAAAAATGGCGACGTTGAGGCATTGGAGTCATATGAATATGAATTGGCATCTGATTTTCTTTGGCAGTTGCATGGAATACATGATGTCACTACGTATTTTTCAAAGATGTGGTTGTCTGCATCTCCAATCCTGCCTACACATGAGAGGGGACTTTGGGGAGATACATTTTGTATACGATGGTTGTCTAAGTGGCTCAATATATTAATTGGAATATGGTCATTGACAAGAAAAACAAGATATCTACAATTCAACAAAACTGCATCTAACAATCCATATTGCATCTTGTTCCACGATGTCAATCATGTCAGTGGTCATTATGAACCACTACTGTATAGAAAATTGTCCATCTGTAATCTTGGAGGACCTCATATTTACTTGTCCCTCATTTGCAAAGACCTTGAATCGCAGTGAAAACGGATTATGCATCGCATAGACTGCCATGGTTTGCAGATAGCAACAACGGTTGTATCTAGCTGTGGAGATAGTCTGATCAATGCAATTTGGTGTTTGCTAGCAACAGAGTTCGATGCGCAGTCGTTGCAGCTTTACATTGTACAGTCCTTTTGCAATGAAATTATAGGTGGCAGCCAATAGGATTTTAGCTGCTTGCATCAACACCTTTCACCATATCTCCTAAAAATTATGTCGGCAATTGGAAGTTAGCAAGAATACCTTGTAAACATGGCATTGCCATATGAAAAAGGAAACATGGAGGGTAGAAGATTTTGTTTGCAATGGTTATTTATCATATTCAGAGTAAATATCCAGGTTTGGTCGGCCCTGCCAGATGGCACTGTCCATTCCTGGTCTATTGATTCAAATTACGATTGAATAATTGGCATCATCTTGTTGAAAACAGATACGACACATATCCATTATCAACCTTTGCTGGGACATATCAATGGTTCAGGGTCAACTGTCCATGCCATCCAAACCACATCGAATCTGCATACACATGCCATGTTTTTTAATGACAATGAAACTCCTCCCAGTTGCGATAAGGCCATACTTGGCTTAAACAAAAAACGTAGAATAAGTTATCACAACTTGAAAAATGTCATGCGTGAAATTCGTCCCAATTGTGATGAGGCCATACAGGGATTAAACAAAAAATGTACGCTAAGTTATCACAACTTGAAAAAGGTCACACGTGAGAGAAAAAAAAACATTGGTAATATAGGAAATACTGTCGATTCAGGGTCCAGTGTCAATGCCAACGAAACCACATCGAATCTGCATAAGCGTCGCATGCTATTTAATCAGAATGAAATTCATCCCAGTTGCCATGAGGTCATCCTGGCCTTGAACAAGAAATGTAGACTAAGTTATCGCAACTTGAAAAAGGTCATACGCGAGAGAAAAAAATACATTACTACGCTTCCTTCTATAGAGAAACTGACATATCACAATCTAAAAAAATTTGTTCATGCACAACACAACAGAAACAGGTACAGTCGCATATCCCACAATGGTCATGCAACTGTCCGAGAGGAAAAATCACATTATGTAGGCTAGAAGCAACACCGTGCACTACTACCAATGAAAACCATCAAACACTTTCTACCCATACCTCCCTATGGAAGAAATATGCAAGACAAGCCTACATGAAACAAATCAAAGACACTCCTTCCATTGCATGTGCAATTTGCAATCAATTGAATTTCGCAAAAAATAGTAAGTCTTTCACGCCTGATTTGGAAGCATAATACCTTTGTTTGACAATACATAATAAAACATTTTCCAATGGCAAAATTTGCCTTCCATGCAAACGGTCGCTTGAAAATGGAAAACTGCCATAATTTGCAACCCCTGACCAAATAAGATGTAATACACCACTACCAAATGTAAGTGCACTTACGAAACTTGAAGAGAGACTTGTGTCTCTGCGAATTGCATTTGTACAACTCAGACCCTGGGGCTATAAATGACCTCAAATGGTTTTAACGTGATCAATTATTAATGTGTTTGTTCAACTAGATGTTGTGCAAAAAGACTTTCCACAATTCAGTAGAGATACAATGACAATTATTGTGGCTCTCAAAAGACGCTTGCAATACAAAAATGCATATCAGATAGGCAAAGTGTGTGTGCATGTTGTTATGAAAGCATTAAAAGAATTATGTTCCAGGGCCATGTACAAAGCATATAATATTTGTATAAATGAGAATTGGAACAATGTTCTTGGAGAAGAGGATGGAAGCTCTGCACAGACTCTTGAAACTGCTAGTGAATTTGATACAAGTGATGAATCCGAGAATGAAACACCTGCTAAGACATTGGTGCATGGATTCACTCATTCACAGTGCATTCGTGACTTGCAAGACAAGATTGTCGAGATTGCACCTGTTGAGGGGAAACTTCCACTTGGAATATTCAAGGGCAAATTCGCTGAGGAAATGAACTTCCCAACACTCTTCTATGGAGATCCACGTCCCACTGACATTACAGAACGATTCAATTACCATAAAATAGTTCGATGGGAGCTGCTATATTCAAGCGATGACTTCTCTTGTCACATAACAAATTTGTTTTTCAAAACAATGCACATAATAATAGAGCAAGTGTTGTTTTGCATGTGGGTCCGAATAAGAAAAGGACAGTTACAAGGAAGAAAGTTATTGGCCAAGGATGTCAAGTACAAAGTAAACCTAGAAAAAATCTTGAAATCTGATATTGGATACATAGATTTCAAAAACATTCGCATCTCTCCTGACTATTTGCAACAAAACAAGAAAACTATTTTTGCAATGATCCGACAGTTGGGCCCACCAACATTTTTCATCACATTTACAAGTGCAAAGCATTGTTGGGATCCATTGGTGGCTGTGATATCTGACTTGCATAGGAACGGGAAACGTAAAAAACAAACCGATACACTGGAAAATAATGACATTGACTACCTCATAAGAAAAGACCCAATGACATGTACTCGCTACTATAGACATAGAATAAATTCTTTGAGACAATAGATATGCCATGATGAAACGTTTTTCGGAAAAATATCAGACTATTTTTTTGTGACTAAATTCCAGAATATGGGGAATGAACATGACCACGCACTGTTGTGGATAGAGGGTGCACCAGTCTATGGATATGACAACAATTCACAAATCGAGCAATTTGTGGACAAATACATAACATGCAACACAGATCATTTGGATCCAGAACTTGCCAAAGTTCATAGACATTATCATACAAAAAGTTGTAGAAAACGAAAAAACTCACATTGCAGATACAACTTCCTCGTGCCGCCAATGAGAGCAACAAGAATCATAGAGCCACTTGGTTTAGAGAAAAATGTTGTCGTTGAGAAATCTAAATCCTTGTTCGCATTTCTAGAACAATGAGATTTTGACGAGTTGATGAGATTCGATGACTTCTTGACAAAGCTAAATCTATCAGAAGATGAGTACATCCAAGCCATACAATGTACACTTAAACAACCAACAATTTTCCTTAAATGAAAACTTTCCCATATCTGGAACAACCGTTTCTCCAAGGACATGCCAATTATGTGGCATGCAAATATAGATGCGCAATATGTCCTCAATGCATATGTTGTGACATCGTATTGTACCTCGTATATGACAAAGGTTGAAAAATCTGTGACAAGTGCATTCAAAATAATACGCAAAGGACATGAAAGAAGTCATATTGATGCCATATAAATGATATGTATGCTTGGAAATACATTACTTAATCTTCAACAAATGTCTACTCAACAAGCAATCCACATTGCACTTTCCCTGCCCTCAATTGTAGTTCAAGAAAATGTGTCTTCATAAACACATCTCCACTTGAGAAACACACATTTGTGCTTAAACCACCATGTTTGCTAGAACAAGAGCCTGACCATTCAGAAGATGTGTTATGTCATTCTATTATTGATTATTACCTCCAGTGTCCATCTCCTATTAAGCATATTTGGTTAATAGAATTCGTATCGCATTACAAAAAAAATGGTGCGCCCATATCAAAAAGAAAAAAACCCTCTGTGATATGGTTTGTCAAATACAATAAACATTCTGACTATAAAAACTATTGTTATACGTTCTGTTTGATGAAAACGAAGACACATTAAAACATAACTTACGTACATGGGAAGCTATGTATGTTGCCTCTGAGACTATAGTGCAAATCAATGAAGCTAGATTTACTTACAATGTTAATCCAACACGGGATGATCTAGAAATTGCAGTTAATGGACTAGAAAACCCTGACAATCTTGATGAGACATTCACAAACCGAAAAACAACCAGAATTCCCTTTGATTCCTATGACTTGCAAGCAGATTTTCCTCGTCCTTGAGCAGGTGGCATTGAAAAACGTATCAATATTGGTTTTCAAGTCACAAAACATCCTTTCCTTATTGAAAATAATGAATACCACATAATCAAATGTCTATTGAATCGAGAACAACAAACAATTCTAAAGGACATTGCACTTAAAAAACTCTTGAGCATGCACACTCATGTGCACTTGTTCCTTACAAGTGGAGCAGGAACAAGCAAGACATTCACAGCGAAATCACTGTTCCAAATGCTTATACGAACCTATGATTCAAACAATTCCTCTGGTCCTATGAAACCAAAGGGCCTTATAGTTGCATACATAGGAAAAGTTGCATATAATGCAGGTGGAACAACAGTTCACTCTGCATTTTTTATGCCTTTTAACAAGTCACAGTTTCTTCCACTTAGCAAGGAAATGTTAGATACCTTGTCTAAGATTTATGACGAACTGCAACTTATCTTTATAGATGAGTCATCTTTGATTGGAAGTCGCTTCTTGTGTTCCATTGACAACCGACTAAGAAGCATAAAACATGTGCACATGAAATACTTTGGAAATATTGACATGATATTATGTGGGGATCTTTACCAGCCATAGACGAACCAAGATTCTTTGATATTTGAACAACCTACGGTTAACATGCAAACAGTGGTGCATGACTTCTGGAGGGAAAATATTAAATGCTTTGAATTGCATACTACAATGCGCCAGAAAGATGAAACATTTATTGCAATTCTGAATAGAATGTGGACAAACATCCAAACACATGATGACTTAACATATATCAATTCGAGGGGCTTGTGACTTGCACCAACAGACCCAACCTTCCCTTACCAGTTCTACACAAATAAGGATGTTGTAATGCATAACAAGTACATGTTATCGCTCATGCCTGGCGATGATATCATCATCAATTCAATTGACCTGGAAGAAGACAACCAGGGAAATGTGCCACATCATGAACATACAACCACTTTACCTTTAAAGCTTGTCCTGAAATTAGAAATGTTGGTTGAAATATATGCTTGCAACTATGATTCACAGGATGGCTTGGTCAATGGTGCAGATGGAATACTCAAAGGCTATACCAAAACAGAAAAACTTGATGTCCTATGGATTAAGTTCCATGAACCACATATAGGCAAGCGACGAGCAAGCAAGTTGGATTATCTATATAATTCAAACACTACAAGCGATTGGACACCTATCTTGCGAATATCAAAGCCAGTATCGACATCAGCAAAGACAGGTCGACTGAAGATTTGAAAACCGTTTCCAATTAAACTTGTGTGTGCACGTACAGTCCACAGATCACAAGGACTAACACTTGATAGTGTTGCATTTCAGCCTACTGGAATTCGAATACATGGACGTGTATACACAACATTGTCCCATGTCAGAAGCATAGACTCCTTGTATTTACTAAGTCCTCTTACAAAAGATAATTTCAAAGTCAAACAGAAAGTTGATATTGAAATGCAACGCCTAAGGACTACTGCAAAATGGCATCTACAGTATGATTACCAATTCATACAAACAAACTAATCTGTATCAATTCTCTTGCTTAACAAGCGCATCTTACATGCACACATGGATGATATACTCAATGACTATGATACAATGCAATCCGATATTCTGTGCTTGCAGGAAATATACATGGCATTATGCATTCAAAACAAACAATTTCCAAATCACAGTTGCATACCAAGTTACATTACACATGGGGTGATGATATTGGTGAAAAAACATGTAACAATTTTGGAGCATATACATTTCGAAGAAAGGAATGTTGAGATGGTGCTTGCAAAAATATTTTTCCAAGGAACACAAATTGCAATATTGAATCTGTATGCTGCACCCCATGCAACATTCTCCAACATACTAAATGTTCTTTCCAATGCATTAGACCATTTGCACCTGAGCAAAACCATTTTGATCGTAGGAGACATCAATATTGACATGCTAAAATAATGCCAGAACAAAAGAATTGGAAAACTACATGTGCAAATACAATCTCCGCTTTCTTTTGAACAACACAAGCCATGTACAAAACACGCTTATTGACCATGTATGGTCAAATGTGCCCATTTCTCAATACAACATATTTATCTTAGACACATACTGGTCTGATCATGATACAATTGGTATTGCACTTGAATTATGAGATATACATCAAACATATTGAAAAGTCATATTTCTATGTTTCAAAGCATATCTATCTAGCTTGATGCAGAAAACTAAATTATCCAACTTCTTAGTTTTCCCTGGTTTGTACACATACTGGTCTGGTCACCATACAGTTGGTATTTCACTTGAATTATGAAATATACATCAAGCATATTGCATAATCATATTTATATGCTTCAAAACATATCTGTCTATCTTGTTGCAGAAAATCAAGATATCCAACTTCTTAGTTTTCCCT
>JASDQU010438805.1:150109-177179 GCA_032191745.1 Picea mariana | reverse complement strand
AAAAAAAAAAAAAAGGCACATTCTTCTAACACTATTTGTTACTCTATTCATTTTATTCTATTTTATTTAGTCTATGTACATAGTACTTGCTTTTTTCTTTCAACTTATGCTCATGTCTGTTTTGTTTTGTGCTTTTTTTCATAGAAACAAACGGGAAAACTAGACACTGCAAAGAAATCCTAACCAGAAATGTAGAAGAATCCATGAAAAGGTTCATATTTCTACCCGTGTTCCATAACCAATAGTTTTTCATTAACTCTGTCTATATTTGTTGCACTGGTTTGCAGCTCTATTTTTTTTTCTCCTTGGATACTCCATATGTTCCTATACATTAACTTGTCTTCATGTCAATTCTATTTTTTGTGCTGCTATCTTGAATTAAATAAATTTTTACTCCGTCTTTTTTTTCATGTGTTCCTACGTAGTAGCTTGTTTTCATGTCCATTGTATTCTCTGTATTGCTACATTGAAACAAGAACACAGTAATTGGGCATAGGGTTGGAGCCTTCTGTGCCAGGTCTGAAAAAACTGAGGTGCAATGTGCCGCAGTAAATACAACGTGTATGCCTGAGACTAAGAGGTATGGTTACAAAAAGCTCTAATCTGCATACGTTGTGCAAGTTCTCTAATATAGTTTTAAGAAATTAGCTATTTCATTTGTTTGACAAGTGGAGACAAAAAAATATTTTCAAAAATTATTCACTAATGTAATTTATTCTATTTGTACAAAGCGGTCGGTCGGACTCGTGATAAATTATAACATTGTATAAATTACTATAAATATTGGTAAAATGTTATAATATTCTATAAATTACTAAATCTCATGTTGCAGTCGATCGGACTCATCATACATAGGCATGACTATAAAAGTGAACCCATGAGTCCACCAACCGATGCACCATCTCACATCTATTTTATACTATATTTCTATTTTATTTACTCTATATACATATTCCTTGCTTTTTTCTTTACATGTCAACTTATGTTCATGTCCATTTTGTTTTTGTACTTTTTTTTCAGAGAAACAAACACGAAAACTGGACACGACAAAGAACTCTCAACCAGAAATGTAGAAGAATCCATGCAAAGGTGTGTATTTCTACTCGTGTTCCATATCCAATAGTTTTTTGTTTACTCTGTCTATATTTGTTGAACTGGTTTGCAGCGCTATTTTTATTTCCTCCTTGGAGACTCCATATATTTCTGTACATTAACTTGTCTTTGTTTCAATTATATTTTCTGTGCTGCTATCTTGAAATAAATAAATTTGTACTCCATCTTTTCTTTTCATGTGTTCCAATGTAACAGTTTGCTTTCATGTCAATTGTGTTCTATGTACTGTGAGGCATACAGTTCTTACCTCCCTTTCTTTTTCCTCGTATATACTTATCCATTCTCCCTTTTTTTCTTCCCCTTTATTATCAGTTTCTGATTCTATACTTGGTCCCATGTCTATGCTCACGGGTTCCCAGGATGGCGAAGTGACAGATTCCATGTCCATCTATATCTTTACATCATGAGTCTGACCGACCACCATTCGTTTTCATAGTTGGCGAATTTTATGGTTGTGGATTCCTACGTAGGCTCCATCGAACTCTCATGCCCCGTGTGCGCAGTATACATCTTGCGCCCGAAACTTCGGTGATCTACAATTTGACCCCGGACTCAAAGCTTGCGACTTATTTTTCCTAGCATCTGTTGATATTTCAAAGCATTTGTTGATATTTTCTCAGTTTGTTTCCACAGTTAGCCAATTTTATGGCCGCGAGTTCCCCCCCAATGCATTATCGAACTCCCATGCCCCGTGTTCGGATATACACCTTGCATCCAAAACTCCGGTTATCTACAATTCGAACCCAAACTCCTCGAACTTGCAAGCCTCACTCTCTATCGAACTCACAAATTGTATATCCATCTATATCTTGACATCATGAGTCTGATCGAGCGCTTTCATTTCCTTAGCCAATTTTATGGCCGTAGGTTCCTAAGTACGTGTCATCGAACTCTCATTCCTCGTGTTTTGAGTATACATATTCCATCCAAAACTTGGGTGATCTACAATTCCACCACGGAATCCCAGGTTCAAAAAAGTACCAAAGCATCTTTATTCTCCTCCATGCCTGCCACGTTCGCCCCTTCCCAATACACATTAATTATAATTTTACTGGTGACAACTCACCACAGATGTTCGAAAAGATTGGCATTGATAAGTGGAAATCTCGAGGTAATCTCCCATTAAAATGAATTTATGGGAGAATATTATGGAATCTGATTAGTTTCTTTCTGTCAATCTTGAATTCGCAAAAACAATGATGATTTTTTTGGTTTTTTAATGCATCATCATAGCAAGAATTCAATATTGTGCTAGCCCACTGTCATCTACAAAGGTGTTCAGATGATGTCGCTCTTTAGTATTGTCCATATCATTTTTGAACCTTACAGGTTCGCATATTTGAGACTCTACTTGCATACGAAAATGTTGCTTCACCATTCCAATTTGAACATAGTTTGCATTTGGGCCACAGAGAACAGTAATAAAATAAAATAATATGAAAATTGTTTAAGTAAATATAAACAAATTATCTTCTAACTTGAACCTGCGTTTGTCAAGATCCAGGTATATTACATAGTTGTCAATGTTTTCCCCGCTTTTCAATAGTTTCTCGATTTCCCTGGCATCTTTGCACGCTTTCCCAATGCAAATTGATGACACTTTTATTAGCTTTGAAAAGATTGGCATTAAAAGGCAAAAAGGTCGAGGACATCTCCATTAAAACACATTGAACCAAGATTTACTGGAGATTATATTATGATGTTGCAGCGTCCATTTTAAATACAATGAGGAGCAAAGGAAGGTTTTCATCACCTTATGGTTGCAGCTCGACAACATGTCTTTGGAGATACCCTGAATATTTCTGGGCACGAGGACCAACATTTTCAGTGGTCCATAGCTTATGACTACTACTCGTCCACTTCTGCCCAAATGAAAGTTATCTCAACATCTGAAATTGCAACGATAGATTGTATCCCCTATTTTTTTTTAGTTTAAGGACGTGGTCACATGTTGCGCCGAGAACTATATTCCGAACCAGCGGATTGTCCAGATGGGCGACCATTTCCAAATCTCCCTATCGCCTAAAGTATTTCGAAAGATGTTAACGCTTCTCGACCCAACGCCTACTTTCAAGGGCGAGAATTGCAAACAGTTATTAAAGAAGCATGGTAATGAATTAGACCTCTTGCCAAAGTTATTACAGGACCCAACGCCCACTCCCCGGGACATGGCCATATTACAGGTTAGTGCATGTAAAAACCTTTTTCGACAAATTGCATGGCTTTTCCCGAGGACAATGAGACAATAAAGTGAAACCAACATCTCTCGATTATTCTGTATATTTTATATTTTACGGTCAAGGAACAAACCATCTTCCATTGCCGCAAGTTGATTTCCATTCAAATCTCTTCCTTGTTATTGCAATACAGGAGGCAGAAGAAATTCATTATGCCATCTTATTTAATTTTTGTCGTTCTGAATTGCTATCCATTTCCTAGACTATCTATGTGTAGGAAGCTAAATTTGACCCAGTAACATTCTTGTGCTAGAAATTATGGAGACACGGTGCTTGCCAACAATTTTATAAGGTCTTTAATTATTTTGTTTCAGTTTTTAAAGCATTGATATTTGGAAAGTATTTTCCCCAGTTTTCTGGCCAGCTGACAATCTTCCTAGATAGGAAGGGCACACTAGAAGAAATGGAGAACTATAATGTTATAAGGATTTTTGGGTCTAAACAAAATCCTTGCTTCCTTCCATGTCACATATCTGGTACAATGTTTTTTTTGCTGGAATAACAAGGGAGTACATCTATTGGTTGCATTTTTTCCATGAAAAAAGGAAAGGACAATTCATCTCTCTGCCTTGGAAAGTCTGAGATTTCATGGTCTGGAACCACTTCAACAGTTCTTTCACTTACACTATCCTGAATGAACTCCTTACCAGTACCAATGATTCGCACAAGCAGAACCGAAAAGACCCGAGTGAAAAAAGTGCCCAATCCCTGACCACCACAGCCAAGACCACAACATCTTGTAGTAGTACTCCAACGGATTACCCAAGTAACAAAGTCACACACAGTTCTTCAGGTGGAGGAGGAGAAAAGAACCCTCCCTCCGAAAAAATTGAAATTTGTCACAAGCTTCCTGCAGGCAAAAAACGGAAAACAATAGTCCAAGAATGGGAGGGACCGAGGGGAGAAATTGATATCTACGATCTCTCCCTCGAAGATATGGAACTAGAAATTGACATTGACAAAATGTTCCCTGATCACCGAGAGAGCATTGCTTCGCACAATCCTGGGATGGAAATAATTGGCATAGATACATTGGACAAAGAAGAGTCTTTTGCATTTAAGAGCGTTGTTTTTTACAACGAATCAAAAAAATTGATTATTGAAAACAAAGATGTAAAGAATAAGAAAGGGACATCTCGTTCAGAGATCAACCTATGCAACATGTGCCCTTCCCAGATATCCAAGATGCACTGAGAAACTGGAGATTCTCTAGACAACTCTATTAGTGGCCTTGAAACGGAAAACCTCATGTTAAAGACGTGAATCAAAGAATTGGAGGCAACTCTAATGCCTCTTCCACTGTTTTCTACTCCTTTCGCAATGGTTGGGTCCACCTCACTTGCGCCAAAGTTAAAAGGATCAGCAATCCTTCTCACATCGACCCAAGGCTATGTGGAAAAGAATATAAATAGAAGAATGGAATTAATAACAGAAGCTTGGGAAATGTCAAAGAATATGGTCTCTTTTGGAACAAGAGCGCATGTTTTTCATGAGTATCTGCAAGCATATCTCAAGAATGAGCAAGGTTTTTATCTCGATGCATTTTTACCATTTGGTGTTAAAGTTACCGGTATGACGAAATTCAGAAGAAGATAGGAGGATCTCCCTTCCCTGGATCGAATAGACCAGCTAAACGCATGCTTGAAAGAAAAGGTAAAGAACCTGATTGGTATCATTCAAGAATGTAGCCAAACCATATCTAAAAGAGACAAACTATTCAAGAAGCTAATTGAGCTAGATCTAGCTACCAGCACTAATGAAGTCCAGGACCTGAAATTGATATTAAACTTGTTGTTTTAAACCAAGCAAGCATTTGATGATCAAGTGCATATCTATAAAAGACTATCATTTGAAAATTTCTATGGCATTCTTGAATATGGTGAAGATGACATAAAAACTTGGCTAGTTGGTTATGCAATTAGAAACAAATATATTCAAGAAGCATTGCACAACTTGTCTATTGATCTAAGGGACTTTGAAAGTGAATTCTTCAATATAAAAATCTGGCATGAAATGAACGTGGCGCCGATGAGGAGCTACATCGAAGAATGGTTGAAAAATGTTGTCGAACATATTACCAATGAAGGTCAAATCCAACGAAAGCCATAAAAGGACATCAACGAGCAAATGACAAGGCATGGGACACCATCATAGTAAGTTGATATTGATTACATTCTTCTGTCTTCATCCACTTATTCTAACAAAGCTTTAACCCAGATCTAACAATTTTCTCTTTCTTCTTGCCAAGTTTTGTTGTTTTCCATCACCGACTTTCTTCTTTCTACAAACTTCATTCTTGTACATCTTTGTTTTGTAGTCCGCGACAGTCCCAATAGGAGTCATTCTGGAAAACACATTTTTATTTCACAGAATATGTACTGAACTATAGTTGTTTTTACAAATTCGAAGACGACTTTTTTGGGGAAATATTCTCAAATGTATTTTGTGACCTAGTTTATCTGAGTATAAATATTTGGGGTTGTTTTATGCTAATATTCAATGCTTGGTGTTGTTATTTGAAATTTGTATTTCTTCATAAAATTAACTCATTTCGCTTTACATGTTCTTGTTCTATATTGTGCATATATTGCATCTTCCTATATTTCAGAATATTCTTCGATATACAAAATGTAAAGTCATATATTTTTTTCTCTATTCCTTGTAGGTTTGAGCAAAAAAATTTGAGCCCAAAGCACCATTCAAATTCAAACATGGTTTACATTTGGACCACAAATAATCTAGTAAGATACATTAATATGGATACATTTTAAATAAACATAAACAAAATCCCTTTAAACTTGAACCTGACTTTCTCGGGCTCCTAGATTGTCCGTAGGTTGATCGGTTAGCGGACTGTGAAATCCTCATTTCCTTCTATATCTTCACATCATGAACCCGACCGACGACCGTCTCTTTCAACACTTGGCCAAATATCTCACCATGGCATCCCAACTTAGCTCTATCACATTCTTATCCCGCCTGTTCCGTTATATACATCTTGCACCCAACACTTCCGTCATATACATTTTGCACCCAACAATTCCGTGATAAAAGATAAAGTATAGAAGATGGAAAAGAAGGGTTAATATATTCATATATTTGATAGATATCCCATTTGCTTGCAAGATCTTTTTTGCATGTTTTTGGAGAAGTTATATACTTATTGCATATACTTGGAAAGAAGTGTGAAGGTGGCAGGCACATAAATACCCGTGGAAAGCGGTCGAACGGGCTTCAAAATAGGGTGGCAAGGATTCCCAAGGAGACGTAAAGCACCTACTATCAAATTGTATATATCAGAACATTTCAGTGAAAAATGTGTAACACGAAGAGGGTGTTCCTGCCATCCTCAATTCAAATTCATTATTCTTTCACTAGTGACAACTTAGTGCACAACTTTTCTTATTGGCATTAACAAGCAAATAACGTATTCAACAGCGATTTACGGGAGCCCGACCGACCCCCAGGTTGGGGATTGGTCCTATATCGTAACATCATGAGCCCGACTGACCGCAGTTCCTTTCAAAACTTAGCCAATTATCTCTCCGCGAGGTCGCGACTTAGCGCTATTGAATTTTTATGCCCCCTGTTCCGTGATATACGTATTCAACAACAATTTACGGGAGTCCGACCGACCCCTGGGTTGGCGCTATTATAAATTTTTCACCGAAAACTTTTGTCATCTACAAGTGCGTGGTATACATCTTGCACCCAAAACTTCTGTATTCTACAATTCGTCGTGACTTAGCGCTCTTGATTTATTATGCCCCATGTTCCGTGATATACATGTTGCACACAACACTTTCGTGATATAAATTTTGCACCAAACACTTGCATCATTTACAATTCGACCCCGGTTATAGAGCCCGCCTACCCGAGAATCTGTGATCTGAAAAGTGGCTAGGCATTGAATGGCTAGTGGTCGGTCGAAGTCACGATATAAAATCACAAGCGAAAATGTGAATCGGTGCGTCTGCCAACGCGCATTGGGACATTTTCGAAAAAATGGCTAAGTAACGAGAAAGAGAGAGTAGAGTGGAAAAACAAACAGGAATTTGGTTGAGTATAGAAGAGGGAAAAGAAGGTCCAATATATTCAAATTTGCAATAGATAATCCATTTCCTAGCAAGATATTTTATGTATGTTTCAACTGTGGAAAGCGGTCGGACGGGCTTCAAAATACGGTGACAAGGGTTTTCGAGGAGACGTAAGGCCCCGCCTGTGAAATTATATATATCGGAACATTTCAGTGCAAAATGTGTAACACAAAGAGGGTATTCATGCCATCTTCAATTCAAATTCATTATGCTTTTACTGGTGACAAATCAGTGCACAGGTTTGCTTATTGGAATTAAAAAGCAAACAAATGTATTGAACAACGATTTACAGGAGCCCAACCAACCCCCGGGTTAGTGCTATTATATATCTTGCACCCAAAACTTGCGTCATCTACAATTCTGCCATATACATCTTGCACCCAAAACTTCTGTGGTCTACAATTTGTCCACATATTGGAACATGGTTTGCATTTCGACCACAAATAATCTATTAAGATACATTAATATAAATAGAATTTAAATAAATATATTTAAACTTGAACTTGACTTTTTTCGAACTCGTGGATTGGTCCTATATCGTCACATCATGAGCCTGACCGTCCGCAGTTCATTTCAACACTTAGCCAATTATCTCTTTGCGGGGTCGCAACTTAGCGCTATCGAATTTTTATGCCCCCTGCTCCATGATATACGTATTCAACAACGATTTACGGGAGTCTAACCAACCCTCGGGTTGGCGCTATTATAAATCTTGTACCCAAAACTTTCGTCATCTACAAGTGAGTGATACACATCTTGCACCCAAAACTTTCGTACTCTACAATTCGTCGCGACTTAACGTTATCGATTTCTTATGCCCCCCGTTCCGTGATATACATGTTGCACACAACAATTCCACGATATACATTTTGCACCAAACACTTGCGTCATTTACAATTAGACCCTGGTTATAGAGCCTGCCTACCCGAGAATCCACGATCTAAAAAGTGGCTAGGCATCGAATGGCTAGCGGTTGGTCAGAGTCACGATATAAAAGCATGAGCGCAAATGTGAACTCGTGCGTCTGCCAATGCGCATTAGAACATTTTCAGAAAAACGGCTAAGTAACGAGAAAGAGAGAGTAGAGTGGAAAAACAAATGGGAATTTGGTTGAGTATAGAAGAGGGAAAAGAAGGTCCAATATATTCAAATCTGCAATAGATAATCCATTTCCTAGCAAGATATTTTATGTATGTTTCAACTGCGGAAAGCGGTCAAACGGGCTTCAAAATAGGGTGACAAGGGTTCCCGAGGAGACGTAAGGCCCCGCCTGTCAAATTGTATATATTGGAACATTTCAGTGAAAAATGTGTAACACCAAGAGGGTATTCATGCCATCTTAAATTGAAATTCATTTTTCTTTTACTGGTGACAACTCAGTGCACAGGTTCGCTTATTGGCATTAACAAGCAAAAAATGTATTGAAAAACGATTTACGGGAGCCCAACTAACCCCCGGGTTGGCGCTATTATAGATCTTGCACCCAAAACTTGCGTCATCTACAGTTCTGCCCTATACATCTTGCACCCAAAACTTCTGTGGTCTACAATTCGTCCACATATTGGAACATGGTTTGCATTTCGACCACAAATAATCTATTAAGATACATTAATATAAATACAATTTAAATAAATATATTTTAACTTGAACCTGACTTTTTTCGAACTCGTGGATTGGTCCTATATCGTCACATCATGAGCCCAACCAACCGCAGTTCCTTTCAACACTTAGCCAATTATCTCTCTGCGGGGTTGCGACTTAGCGTTATCGAATTTTTATGCCCCCTGTTCCATGATATACGTATTCACCAAATATTTATGGGAGCCCGACCGACCCCCAGGTTGGCGCTATTATAAATCTTGCACCCAAAACTTTCATCATCTACAAGTGCGTGATATACATCTTGCACCCAAAACTTTCGACTCTACAATTCGTCGCAACTTAACGTTATCGATTTCTTATACCCCTGTTCCATGATATACATGTTGCACACAACACTTCCGTGATATACATTTTGCACCAAACACTTGTGTCATTTACAATTCAACCCCGGTTATAGAGCCCGCCTATCCGAGAATCCGTGATTTGAAAAGTGGCTAGGCATCGAATGGCTAGCGGTCGGTCGGAGTCACGATATAAAAGCACGAGCGCAAATGTGAACCAGTGCGTCCGCCAATGCGCGCATTGGGACATTTTTAGAAAAATGGCTAAGTAACAAGAAAGAGAGAGTAGAGGGGAAAAACAAACGGGAATTTGGTTGAGTATAGAGGAGGGAAAAGAAGGTCCAATATATTCAAATCTGCAATAGATATTCCATTTCCTAGCAATATATTTTCTCTATGTTTCTGGAGAAGTTGTATACATATTGCATATACTTGGAGAGAAGCCTAAAGGTAGCGGGCACAGGAAACAACAACTAGAAATTGGAATTTTTCTGAACTCGCGAACTCAACGATCCGCGAAAGAGATGTCAAGAAATGGTCAACGATCGGAAGGGCTTCAAAATAGGGTGACAAGGGTTCCCGAGGAGACGTAAGGCCCTGCCTATCAAATTGTATATATTAGAACATTTTAGTGCAAAATGTGTAACACGAAAAGGATATGCATGCCATCCTCAATTCAAATTCATTCTGCTTTTACTCGTGGCGACTCAATGCATAGGTTCACTTATTGGCATTAACAACCAAAAAATGTATTCAACAACGATTTACGAGAGCCCGACCAACCCCCGGGTTGGCGCTATTATAAATCTTGCTCCCAAAACTTGCGTCATCTACAGTTCCGCCATATACATCTTGCACCCAAAACTTGCGTCATCTACAGTTCTACCATATACATCTTGCACCCAAAACTTTCGTGGTCTACAATTCGTCCACATATTGGAACATGGTTTACATTTGGACCACAAATTATGTATCAAGATACATTAATATAAATACAATTTAAATAAATATATTTAAACTTGAACCTGACTTTTTTCGAACTCGTCGATTGGTCCTATATCGTCACATCATCAGCCCGACTGACCACAATTCCTTTCAACACTTAGCCAATTATCTCTCCGTGAGGTCACGCCTTAGCACTACCGAAATTTTATGCCCCATGTTTCGTGATAGGTGGGTTGGTTCGCTTATTGGCATTTATAAGCAAAAAACCCATTCAACAACCATTTACGAGAGTCCAACCAACCCCCGGGTTGGCGCTATTATAAATCTTTCACCCAAAACTTTCGTACTCTACAATTTGTTGCGACTTAGCTTTATCAATTTCTTATGCCCCCTTGTTCTATGATATACATGTTGCACACAACACTTCCGTGATATACATTTTTCCCCAAACACTTCCGTCGTTTACAATTCGACCCCGATTCACAAAACTTTCAAACTATTTATCACTCTCTTCAATCCCCGCTACATTTCTGCCCTTTCAAATGCACATTCATTATGCTTTTACTATCGACTTTTAATATCGACAACTCAGCATACATGTTCGTTCATTGGCATTAATAAGCAATATACGAGAGTCTGACCCACTGACGTTGCTTTTCATACCTAGTTGTCGGGTTGTCATAAGCGAACTTTCCTTCCCCCTTTTACGTGATATACATCTTGCACCCAAAACTTCGATGATCTACAATTCCATAGTTTTCCAACTTTATAGCAGTCGATCTCCGAGTGGTGCTACTATAGATCTTGCACCTAGAGCTTCTGCCATCTACAATTCACATGCATTATTCTTTTACTAGTAACAACTCAACTCACGTGTTCGAAAGAGATTGGCACTGCTTTCCTTACTCACAACTCACCATACAAGTTTTCTTAACAATATTACCCCACTCTCCCCATTTTCCAAATTTTACCTTATAAGCTACATGGCAGGCACTACGCTGCCATGCAACACTTGTTATTTATATGTCCCTAATACATATTTACCTCTTTCTAATTACACAATAAAATCAAATCTAAATTTCCCATATGTATCCCCTCTATTTAAGTGAATGTAGTCTACCTATATGAGAAGTAATTTCATGAATTCACTTCTATTATTATAGAATATCAATTCAAAATGTTATGAATAGAACGGTTACTTTTATCTAAATAACGAAACTCAACTAGTACCAAGGGTGAGGCCATTACCACTCCAAACCTTGTAGACATATTTACACAGAAGGGGAACCAATGTAACATGGGAGAGACCTTGTTAAATTAATCCTATATACTATTGGTGAGAGATTCATGGTCACCGAGGGATAATAACTCTACATCCTTAATGTGTGCTCCTCATTTAAATTGTGTGAACAAAATACTCCATGGTATACCCTCACAGAAACATGTAACCTCATGGATGAGCACACCTCTTGATCTCAGCCCGGGGTGATACCATTACTAATTCTTCTCTGGTATTATGTCACTCCTTGAAGGGTCAGTTTTAAAGATCGTTTTATTGAACTGGTTGCATTAAAAGGTGAAGTTGAAGTGTTTATAGGCTTGAATCCAAATTGAATTAAAAAATTGGATAATCAACTTATTACATCTCATGTATCATCACTGAAAGATTCCAATACTTAATTTGTGGAAACAAAGGAAAGCATCATGAATATGAAATGAACATTCACCAAGAGATAAGCAATCACATAAAATAGACAAGAATTCATCACGTGATAACGGAGCTCGCCCCAGATGGGCTACATCTCTGTGTTTTGCTCAACCGCTTAGCCACTTTATTTCCTCTTTAAAAAGATGCTTCTTCTATACAACTGAAATGGATGCAATCCCACTCCTGGTGACAACATCAAAGAGGGTGTTCTTATATATCAAGAACAATTTTCTCACAATGTGTGGCAAAATCTCTCATGAACATGAGGCAATCTCCATGGACAATCCACGGAAAAAACTCTCACAAACTTGTGGAAGAAGAATGAAGACTCCCATCAATATGAATCCATGATCATCTTTAGATCTGTTGATCAGATCCAAGCACAAACACAATCAACACATATGTCCCAAAATTTCAAGACTTTTGACTCAATATTGGCTACTTTCCGACCAAGTGCCAAAATTGTCTCTCTTGCACTGAAAAACCTCGGTTTATGTGCAAGGATGAAGAGATGAGGTTTCCTGCATTAAAAGAGTCTTGCTTCCATGTTGCATCTCTCTATGCTCTTTGAAAACCTGTAGCAAACATACAATGGCTGCAACAACTCATAAATAAAATGACATCATAAAGACCATGCTTACATTGGGACTTTTTGAAATAAGCATGTTGATCAGATGCTCTGATGCAGAAATGGATGTCGTCGTTGCGATCATGGCCTGAAATCGGTTAAGAATGACTATCAAATCTCCTAAAATGGACAAAGTCATCTTCAGGCCCTGTTGGGCTCTCTGCCTCATAAAGTGTGCCTGGCACATGCAATTAATTAATACTCTGCGTCTATTTTCTTATCGTCGTACGACCTGGGAGCACACATCCCCTCCCAACACTGGAAAAGGCTGAGTTCAAAATTGAAATCCGGGCAGATCAACCAACACAGTGGTTATCTTGGTTGGTTGGCATATGGTTAAACTGGGCATATAGTTGGGGAGGTCTCGGGGTCAAGCCCGCGGGCCTGTCCCTTTTGGCCATTCGTTATAACACTATATAAATATAGTGTTAGTGCGATAGTGCCCATGCTATATTATAACCTGACCTCCGACAAGTTGGAATGATGCCAAAACTATTTGTTATAGCAATAGGTTTATTTGGTAAACGTTTTACCAACCAAAACCCCGCCAACTCGGATGGGACTTGTGCATAGCAGTAGTGGGATGGGACTGGCATACTTTCATCGGTCCACACAGACATTCGTCGTGATATGGGCCATTGGTAAACGCGGGCCATTGGTCGGTCCAACCGTCATTTCTGGAGTTGGCCTGCCGACGGTCGTTAACATTTTTTTTACTTAGTTTGTCTCAAGCCCTCATTAGGAATTTCATGGGTGCCACGGGGCACCTATGGATTGGGCCACATGGAATCCTCTCATTGGCTGCACAAAATACGTCATGTTGATTGTGTTTCCACGCGAACGTTGATGTCACTGCCACGCAGACTGCCACTGGTCAAACGGATGTCAGGCCAGGGTCTCTGAATGGTGCCACGTGTCACTTCTTTATTGGCCCACTTGGGAACCCAAAAAGTATAAATTTTCATGCCATGTGGCGGCACCTGGTGGTGTGACGTGGCATGCTAACATCACTACCACATCAATGGTCGTACTACCACGTGGAGTCTTTACGGTGCCATGTGGCACTTGTTTACTGGCCGAAGGGGGTCAAAAGTGTCAAATCATCTTGACACATGGAAGCCTCTCATGCTTCCACGTCAGCATGTTGATGTCATCCTGCACAGTGATTTGCTGACGTCAACAGTATGATGATGCCACCTATGTTCACTGGACTAGGTTGACCAGAAATTTGACTGGTGATAACTCCTTCATTCTAGCTCTGTTTGACAAGTCCCCTGCGTCATTGGAAATCTTGCAACGATATCTTCAACTTGGTGTTGGTTTGACCGGATTCTAAGAAATTTTATTTTTAACTCTTTTATGGCTTCTTGGACCATTCTGAGTCGCTCAGAACATTTATGGGATTCCTGGATCATATCCTGAGCCTCCTAGATCACCTCTTCTCCAACCTTGATACACAAAGGGAGATGCTAGTGGGTAGGAATGTTATTCCCTCTCTCCCTATATTATATATGTCACACCTCCTTCATGTAACTATTACTCATATGTAATATTAAGTGGCAATGCTATCCCCTATCGTCGCACACATATAGAGACACACAACAAAGGGGAACATCCAATAACACATATAGATGATAATGGCATAGCATATAGAGTAAGACAACAAACCTCATAACCCCATCTTAGGTCTAGGTATCGTGACCTGTAATTCTTCCTTGTTATAGTTAGCAATTCATCAATAATATTGTAGAATATCTCAATCCATTCAAACATACCATATGCATCCATCATGAAATAAAATCAGAAATATCTAAACCAAATTATAATATCCACTAACATCAAGTAAATCTCAATATGTTCATGATCCATACATAACTATCACATCATATAACAATAAGTGACATCATATAACCATAAGTGATAATGTCATCCAAAGAGAGTTTTAAGCATAAACCCAATGAAAATCTATCCATCAACAATACAAAGTTATCCACACATATGGAACGCCCTAAAAAATAATAATATTAGGTAATAATAAGTCTAAAAAAGGAAGGGCATTACAATTTTCTATTATAAAACAATCTTCATAAACTTGCTTGTTGGCCCTTGAAATTTAATCTTTATCCAAAGTTATATTCTTTACAAGGAGATGTGGAGCAAATAGTAGCAATTAAGCCAGAGGAAAAAAAACCCCAGTTATGTCATCAATGCTTCTAGTTTTATATCGTCTTCATTATTAGGTAATAATAAGTGTAAAAAAGGTGGGCCATTAAAATTTTTTTTTATAAAATAATCTTCATAAGCTTACCTGTTGCCCCTTAAAATTTCATCTTTATCCAATGTTATATTATTTATGAGGAGATGAGAGCGAGTAGTAGCAATTAAGCCAAAGGAGTAAAAACCCACAATTATGTCATCAGAGCTTCCAATTTTATATCATCATTATTAGGAATAAGCAAATTTCAAGCCTTACTAGGTATGATGTGCTTAGATATCTATCATTCAAGGAAATAAAATGAGGACCACATGTTTTCATGGTAGCACCAATTAGGCTACAACTACACCAGTAGATGCATGTGAACCTAAAAATCATCTATTATTCTCAAACTCAAGTTCATGTTTTTATTTTCTCCATGATTCTGAGGGAATTTGAAAAAATGGGCCAAAATGTCCTTCAAAATCTTTCAAAGGGTTGAGATCTTGAAAATCCATGATGCAATTTTTTTTCATTAGTTCAACCATGGAAGTTTCTAGACAATCCTTCTTGTCAATTTGTAACAAGTTCAAGCAAGAGGTTGGGATGCTAAAGGGAAGGTTGGTGGTATGAATATGAGATTCGAGCCTTTTTACATTTTATCGGATATTGAGGTGTTTACTTCATCATAATCATCAGACAACGGTTTGAGATACATCTTTATAAAGCCTTCTATCTTTAATTTCAAAAGATACTCAAATATGATCAAATCTCTCAATTTTATATCTCACTCAACATGTGCATTGTATAGCAATGTTGAAATTGATAATGAGTTATGAGAAACTCTTTCAATGCTTTCTTGAACTCTATATTTTGGGTGTAGATTACTTCTAGAAAGCTTCTTTTGAGGGCTATTTCAGCTAATATATCTTTCAAAATACATATGACAATTAAATCATCTACACTTATATTGGTTGTTGAGTTCATTATATTGGGATTCTTGAGAATATTTTTCTTGACCAGTACCAAGCATGTAGATTATTCACTTTCTTATTCTACATGACTACACAAACCAAACAAACAAGGTTTACTATGGTTAGAATGCAATGAATAAGTAGTTGCAGCTCTTGCCACCATCATAATATAAGTAGGTAAGCTTGAAGGTGGAGAAACTGAGAGTGTATGTGAGGATCTTGACTTAAGCTTAGAGAATACATGAATAGCAAGTGCTTTTGGAGCTAATTCCCTCCCTATGCATAATGTGCCCCCCTACGAATATTATCTATATGTCATCAACAAATCAATGCTTATAGTCTTCCATGTAGTCAAGGAAATCTTTATTAATAATAAGAAAGGCTACCTCCATGTTTAACTTAATCTACTAATAGCTTTGTGTATTTGGTTTCATGCTATAAAGGTTAGATGCCCCTTTAAGGGCCACTCTGTAGAAGATTCACAAAACATGTCACTTCCTCTTGTTAATGTCATAAGTAATTGATTCACTTCTAAATACAAGATAAGACCCTTCCCGAATGAAGCATCACAAACAAGTGAGAGATATCTCTATCATTTGCTTATTGTATTTAAATTATCTCTCAATCCATTTCTGATTGGATTTAAATTCCAACTACGGAAAAGTTCATTTGCAATTCCCAATATGCAAGAGCTCAATCACATAATAAATGATTTGTTATTTTTCATGCTACGTGGTCTTTGTCACTTCTGTGTTTTAGTGTTTTACAACACAAGTTCAATACCTTGTCAATTTCTTATTAACTATACTTCTCTTTATACATGAGGCTATGCTTCCTAGAAAACATGAAAATGACTAAAAATAACATAAATTAATCCCTAGGTCTCTTACTAAGTTTATAACACTACTTTAAATGTAGGATTTGAAACGAAATTGAAAGAAAAATCCAATCAAGATATCCCATTTGTTGTTAATTCAAAACAAGGTTCTCTAATACAAGAATAATATGCTCCAAGTCTTGTTAGTTGTTAGCATAGATTTATCTTAATCCCAAATCTATTAAGCACCAAGAGGGATAAAAATGAAATCAAGGGATATCCTTGGTGCTTAAAAGGCCCAAAGTTAAGATGGATCTATGTTATTTTATTTTATTATTATATATGATTTTTTATATCAATGTTTTGCATTTTTTTATTCTTTTATATTATATACTTTAAATTTATTTTTCTATTTTCATTATAATCCTTACACGTGAATGTTACATATCTCATCCAAACTCAACTTTAGATTTCACCTCACTTCTCTTGGTGTAAAGATGGTTTTGATATAGTGACTTTTCTTTGTGCATCTAAKCATCCATAGCTTGAGGTTATTGGCAAGGATATAGAAAAATARGCTTCATAAAAGGTTCAATGTGTATCGTTATTTTCAACACAATGGTAACCTCTTAAGCAAAATATGAGTTGAATATAGGACTATGTGGTAATTGTTGTATGTTGTCATAATCAATTTTAACTTCATGTTGGCCTTGAGATTCCTACAATGAATATCAAATTTTATTTTTATGGAAATTATTTTATTTTTATTGGAACTGAAGATTTATATTATATAAGGGTTGCGCCAAACTGAATCAACAAGTTTAAAAAGATTTACAAAATTTACAAAATTTGGCTCACTACCTAAACATACTCCTATTGTTTTCAAGCTAAGAATTATATAGGTCTTCCTAGGATATTTCGATGTAGTTTGACTGCAAATATATTTTACATACCGACGTAACAAAAACACAACTATGAAAAACATTATCGATGAGCAGATTCATTGTCTGGAACTTCCTGCACTCCCCCTAAGTTGAGGTGTTTTCTTCGATGTCCACTGGAATTGCTTCACGACCCCTATGGTCATATTTTAATGTTCCTTGGTGAGAAATTATAGATGCTTGGTTAATTGATGTTGATTGGAAGTTGATCCAAAAAGGATCTAGAGAATACTAAAGATAGCTCAAAACCCACAAAAGCAACTCAGGATGCTCAGAATGGCCTCAGCAGATAGAGAAAGGGAAAAAATTCAAAGTTCTCAAAACTCAGTGAAAAAGACATCATCGCGAAGAGTGCATCGCAAGATTTCCAACAGCACAAACGTCTCGTCAAACGGAGTTACGAATCGAAAGATATTCACGGTCAAAGTTTGGTCAAACTAGCCCAATCAACGACGAGATGAGTCAGCATCCGTACTGTTGACGTCAACATCAGTACAGATGATGTAAACATTCGTACAACATACATGGCATGCGTAGGAGGTGACACGTGTCATGCTGACGTCGACATGGTGACGTGGCGACACTAGAGGTTGCCACGTGTCACTCATATTTGGCATTTCTAGGTCATTTCGTGGACCAGTAAAATTGTGCCACGTGGTAGTCCATACAACAACGTGGCATATCATACGATGACATGGTGGCTGACGTGGCAGGGTGATTTGGCAAACCGTATGCTGACGTGGCAGGCTGAGATGGCAGACAGTACACTGACGTGGTAGGGTGACATGGAAAGCTGAGTTGGCAGACCATACACTGACGTGGTAGGGTGATTGTACAGTGGTTGACGTGGCCCAATGGTTGGCTTCCATGTGGGCCAGTCATGGGCTACCACGTGGTAGTGGGAAAATTCCCAATGACAACCCGTGAACAAAAATTCAAAAAATATATATAAAAGATTTGGTGGGTCCGCCAAATTAAGCGGGACCCCACCAAATCTAGCGTCAATGGATTTATATAACCACCGCTAAGTCTGGCGGAACAAACCATTACAAATATATGATTATGTTACAATAAACAAGCCAAAATGGGAGGCCAGCGAGCTCGACCCCGTGACCTCCCCCTCTATCAAAGCCTTAACATATGCTCCACTAACCATAAGGCCAACGACCTTCATCGTTTACAAAGCTTGCCCTTTTTGCTTAAAAGGTGAATCTGCCCAATGTACCAGGGAGGCGCGTGAGGGTACAAATCGACACACTTTTTGAGACAGATTCCTTAGCATTTATTGCGGATTGTAGGGCACAAAAACTGAGACATAATTTCTCTTGGGCCTAGGAGTGCCAAAGTGAGATTGAAGCTTAGAAACAATCATTTTTGGGTAATTCGACGCCACGAATCCAATGGTGTTGTTTGGTTTCTGATCTGAGAAAAACTTATGTAGCTTTATTTCAGAATGAGATATACTTATGTATTTTGCCAAAATCTTTTGTTGAGCTAATAAAAAGGCCTACCCATTTGAGACCAGGACCCGGAGACATAGTCCACTAGGGGCGAACTCTATTATCAAGTTTTTGTGTTCAGATTTGATGCTTATGTCTCTTCATTATTGAGATTTTCTTTCTTTAATGGTGCACTTTAATTTATGCTCATTTAATGCAATTCTTTATAAGTCACTCGATGAAAAGATCCCGGATCAGGAGTGCTTAGACATAGCCAGAGATCTTAGATGTTGACATTCCACCTCCAAACTGTCCATCTGCTAAGCGAGAGAGGCTACGAATTGGTCCAGATCCCCCACTTTACTCGAAACCTGTTGGAGCCCAGAGTTATTAGCTTCTGCCATTTCTTCATCTCGTCTAAGAATGCACTTGATATCACTCCATGAGGGTTCTATATTTGTGAAACCCACAAGCCAAATAAACCACCACCCACAGATTTTATTGCTTCTAGGGATAGGAGGGAAGGAAGTTGAAAGACGAACAAAACATCCAAGACTCAACCCTACACCAATAATACCCCTTCCAATATTACCAACAAAGACAAAATACCCATAACAAACAAACCATATAACTTTAAGAATCCCACTTCTGAGAAGAGCTCAGTCCACATGAGTAAGATTGAAATTTAAAAGGATAGAGGTATTAAGCCTAGGTAAACCAAATAAGAAAATCTAAAACATGGAATCCAAAAGAAGGTTGGGTAGATGTCGAATTTTCTCCAGCAAAGAGATAAAACCACCCGAAATGACTAGGCTCTAGGGAGCTAAATGACAGGTGGAACAACCAAGAATCATCCCACTAGCAATACCATTCCCTATTTTTCTAACAAAGAAAGAAGAAGACCAAAACCACACAAATCATAAAACCTTAAGAATCCCACTTCTGAGAAGAACGAAGTCCATAGGAATAAGATTGAAATTTGCAATAACAAAGGGCTTGATCCTGAGAAAACCAAATAAAAGAATTGAAAACCTAGAGTCCAAAAGGAGGCTAAACAAATGCCAAATTACCGCCAACAAAGAGCTAAGACCACCCGAAATTTCCAGGCTCCAATAGCGAGAGACCCTGAATGCTCCAAAGCAAAATCGTAGACTGTGAAACCGGACCCCGATGTCATAGGGAGGAAAATTTGAGACCAAATCCATTGAACTAATGAACTATGTTTCACACATACCCAAGAGAGAGCCCATGCGAATGCACTTGACTTCATACCAATTCAAATTAATGTAGTCAGTTGTATTGTTGTCAGTCGAATGTGAAGGCCTATTAAATGCACGAACTATGGTTCCCATACTTTTCCACTTACCAATATTTTTAATAGCGCTACCCATGTGAATTAATGGAGAGGAAGGGTCCTTCTAATCCCAATGATGTTTGTTATACGTTCTTTTAGGTAAGTTCCTTCTTTATTCCATCGATCGACATTTGATTTATGCTCTCGTTTGATATGATGCAAGGAGTATTCCTCAATTCAGATAGAAGGGAGAGTGTGCAAACCATGATACCAATGATGATATTGTTTCCAATAATGTGTGTTTTAATCATTGCTCTAATCACCAACATTAAATCCCCAAGAATGGTAAGCTTAAGGATTCCCAAGTCTCTAGCAAGTCTAAGACCTGCCCATAGAGCATAGGCCTCAGTGATGTTGTTAGAGATTTTTCCTAGGCCCCAAGCATAAAATCCACTATATTTCCTCTGGGATCATGAATAATCCCCCCCGCACTTTCCACCCCTATTTTTATGCAAAATATTAATATTACTTTGGAATATCAAAATTTGAATCCTTGATAGGGGATGTTGTGCTTATATCTCTACCATTCAAGGAAATAGAATGATGTCACTTATTGTCATGGAAGCACCAACTGGGCTACATACTACAACTACATTATTAGACACTTGTGAACCTAAAAGTCATTTAGTATCCTCAAACATAGGTTTATGTTTTTCTTTTCTCCTTGATTATAAAGGCATTAAGCAAATTATCCTAAATGCTATTCAAACTCTTTATGGGATTGAGATATTCATAATCGATGATGTAAACATTTTTTATTAATTCAATTATAGAAGTTTGAAGACATGCATTGATAATGACCCACCATGTCTACTTCCCACAGGTGCAGAGTTATAAGAAAACTATGCAGCAGCTTCAAACTCAAGTTGTTCTCAGATTATTTATGCGGGCCCAAAATCCTATGTTTACAAAGTCTAGAGTGCTTTGTTTCTCACACCAATTCCTATCGCTCCTTATCTACAACGCTCAAACCCGATGCTTATCCTCTTTGCGATCAACTGTTAGAACCTTGCGCTTAAACTCAAGTGCTTTCTTGTCTGGTTCTAAGCCCCTTCCTATTCACACGACCAAATGTTGGAGATCGGGTTCTTATTCTCTTAAGCACTGACTCCTTGATGTTATTTATCCTTGTGACCAATGACTAAATCCATCGGCTAAGATTTGTGGACGTACGTGCTCAATTTGGATCGTTGGGGACCTACACACATCAACAACTGACATATATCGTCACCGAGACATCAGGACTTAACACCTCTCTTAGAAACCAAAAACTCTTGATGGTTGTAAGATGCAATGATCTGGATTGTTGATCCCGTTGGTGATCAACGATCATGATCTCTTTTTCTATGATATCGTTCAACAATAGATCACCATCAATCTGGATCATGGATCGAGTTTGGACCATTGCTTCTCATTTAATTATATCTCAACTCATGACATGGGCCACCACAAAACTTTGATCAGTCTAGAACCTTGCTTTCACGTGTCATCTCCTGAGTGGGATCTAATGTCAGCCTGACATATCTCGGTCTCGACGAGGGTCGTCGATCTACAGACTCAAGATCTAATCTTCGTCGTCAATGGTTTTTCACGAAAACCATATATCGTGGGGCCTGCTCTTCACGTGTCACCTCCTGTGTGGAGTTCCTTACGTCAACATGATGTTTGTCGTCGTCGGGACCTTGAATATTTTAGGCCCTTCAACACCCAAAACTCCCGAAGGCCACGGTCCTTCGTGATGAGGGTCATTGATTTGATGACTGGTCCCAGATCTAATTTGAGCCATTGATTCCTTCCTCAATCTATCATTGTCATTGATCTCTTTAAAGTGGATTAGTCGCCTCCTGCATACTTAGGAAAATGTTGAGGATTCTTTTAAAATTTGGGTTGATGATAAATAGGAAAGGGAACATCCATCCCTTTTAGCAGTGGTGCTCTAGTCAATTTGGATCACCGGGAACAAAGAAACATTTCAAGATAGTGTCCTTTCCCCTCACTAGTGCTATTGTTTAAAGAGTTTTTATACCTCTGTGCAAGATAGAGATCCCCAACAAAGGGGTTGTGACTTCATTGATAGATCAAAAGATAAAATGAACCAAATGATATGATTTACCTATCTATTGAATCAAATTTTCGAATGAGAAGAAAGTAGGGCAGTAAAAAATAATTATATGAGATAGCTTATCCTTTCTCTTTCCATTCAATCTTCACCACAACGACTTATAAAAATATATAGCTAAGACTCCTGAAAACGATAAAACAACTACACCTTTATTCAGACATTTTAATAATTCAATTCAAAGAAATAAATATGTACCAAATGAAAAATTATATGATTCAACTCAACAAGAACTCATACATATATAACATCGAGTTATGGGAGGAAAAGAAGAGAGACCCTATTAATTTGATGAGAAGTACAACAATCAATGATATACCTCAGTATGTGAGTCGGTGCTTCCTTCAACCAAAATGAAAATTCTCCCACTCCAACCACACACCAAATCATCCCCCATATTTGGAAACCAACAATTCTAATGCAAAGGTGATAAGTCCAACAAGGAACTCTACTCTCCTAGAAGAAGGGATTGTATACTTGGAAAATAATTTCCAACAAGATAAGGATGCAGGGATTTGCAACACTAAAGCACTTATTCTCTCTCAACACATATGTCTCTATATTCACCTCTTAATGATTAATGATTAATAGTCATCAATTCAAGGTTCACCCTTTCCCCATTCAAATGCTTCCTTTTGTATGGTCTAAATTAAGTTAGAATAGTTGGGGCAAAATATCGAGGGCCAACAGGGGTCTGATGTCCCTGATCCCTGCTCATGGGGGTGCATTATGTGCACTTTTTTATATTTTTTGAGGTAGTTCATAGGCAACTACTAGTTTCGAAGGAACAACTTGTGGTTGATTGCTAGTTGTTGGAATACAAAATGTGGTCAAGTGCCAGATAAGCTTGAGAAGTGCATGTACAAATTGGAAAACACAAAATGAAAGGATGAAATCAAATCTCTAGACACAAGGTGATTAAATATGGTATAGAAACTACATATGATCAAATACAATATGATTGTTTTCCAAGGACTAGGGTCAAGAAGAAATATATGTAGATTACAAAGGTATCCAAAGACAACACCTTCCCATGGGTTTTTTTGGGGAGCCTATAAGGGCAACCCAAGTTGATGTGGAGCAAGTAAATGCTCATACTTTTATAATCCTCACTCCATTTCCTTTTATTGTGGATTGGGTATTGGGAAAATTAAATGGGTAGAACTCAAAGCTACCTTCCTACCACCGACACTAGCAAAGGAAAATACTGTGGATGGAATCCAAGTCTAGTGATGGAAGGTGGTAGACCTTTTCAATTTTATATCCAACTTCTTCCATAATGAATTCCATAATACAATAAGAAATATAATATCTTTGTTAGAGATGATGCTTCTTGGTATCCCAAAATACACCCGTACCCTTTCATAGAGAAAGTTTGCTACTTCTTTTACTTTAATGGTTTCCTCACAAGCCATCAACACATGCATCTTAAAAAACCTATTGACTAACACATAGAGGTAGTCATGACCTCTTTGTGTCCTTTGCAAACCCCTCATAAATTCCATGTATATACTTTACGATAGCCTTGTAGGTACTAGAAGTGGACACAATCCTTGCTTCATGTTGCTAGGCTTGTAATTACAACACGATATACAATCTTGATAAAATTAACTACTTATTCTCACATCTTGGAATAATAAACATATCTTTGCAAGTTGGCCATAGTCTTACCAACATTGAAATTTCTAGCAAACTTTGAGGTATGAGCCCCCCTTATTAGGGGCACTCTTTCTTCCTTTGGCACAAATAACATCCATATCTTGTAGAGTAATCTATCTTGGATATGGTAATCATCCTTACTATCTTCATCTGTCAATTCTGATAACCATGCAATTGTTTATACACCCCCTTTAGATCATCATCTTCAACATATTCTTCTTTGTATGCTTTATGGGTGAATGATTCCATATGCATAATGTCTCCCAAATCTATGATTTTGGGCATTAGCAAGTTTAACAATACATCAACCAACTTTTCGTAATGCACTTCTTATACTTGATTGCTAGATTCAACTATTGCAAAAATCACATCCACTTAAAATGGTTTTCTTGCTAGAGTTTACTTTATGTTTGAAAGTATTGTAGAGGTTGGCGATCAATATGTATAATGATATACTTACCTAATAAGTAGTGTTTCCACTTATTTACTTACTACACCAAGGCATAGAGTTCATTTTCATAAGTAGGGTAGTCTAGTACTAATCCATGGAATAATTATGAATGATAGTGGATCGAGTTTCACTCTTACTTTAAGACTACACCCATAACATACCAATGAACTTTTGTTTCCAATTATTATGGCTTTTGAAAGTTAGCTAGTGCTAGGTTTGGGGTTTGACTGATATTCTGCTTCAATCCATTAAATGATTTTTGTTGACTCTTACCCCACTATAAATTGCTATAACCCGCTGTCACAACATGAATTGGTGTTGATATAGCTAAAAATGATGCTATGAGATTCTTAAAAAATTGGGTTTTTGCAACAAAAATCCTAACTTCATTGACAATGGTAGGAGTGTGTCATTTAAGGACGGCCTCTACATTTACAGGATCAATCTTCAACTCACCTCCACCAAGCACATGCCCCGGGTATACCAAGGACAATTTGGAAAACTCACATTTCTTTATGTTTGCTAGTAGCTAGTGTTTTCTCGATGTCTCCAACACCTGCTCCTCCCGAGTAGAACTAAAGATCAAAATTGCATCCAAATATATTGTGACAAATGAATCTATGAATGGCCACAACATATGATTTGATTAAATGCATAAAATTAATCGGTGCATTACTAAAAATGAAGGGCAGTACTTACCATCCACATAGATCTTGCAGTGCCTTGAAGGTGGTATTCTAGGTGTCTTCTTCCATGATCTAGAATTGATGATATCTAGATATAGATATAGCTTGGTGAAGTATCTCACACGTTGCAACAAATCCAATAAGTCATCCATCCCAGGAATAGGGTATTGATTGTTGAGACTAATCTTGTTGAGAGCCATGTATTCAATGTACATTTTCCAAGTACCATCCTTATTTGTTACTAAAACAACAATGGAAATACATGGTGAGGTACTTGGTTGACTCATGATTCCTTTCTCCAACAACTTCTGCAACTACTTCTTTTATTGAGACTCATAAGAGAGTGAAGGGGTCAAATGGAACCAACCTACAAACCTTAACATGTACAATGAACAAGAAGAAACATTTCACTAAGAAAGCACACCATAAAACTTTAAAATGTATGCTAGAACTTATTCATAAGTGTGTTGGAGAGAAGATGCAACCTATGAATAAGAGAGTGAACAAAGATTGTATGGTTTCACCCATAGGCTAACTCGCATGTTAGAATATGAAAGATTGTGTGCTCGTTTTACCATTGACAATACCCTTGTCACCCAACCATAGGCCGAAGCCACCCTCCGAGCACCTTAACCTTGACAGAGAATCACTCTGGAAGCAAACCCTAGGCTAGATAGCCAAACAAAGGGTAGCGCACCTTTCCCCAAGGATAGCGCATCAACAAAGACTGATCAGATGTTCCAAACCCTAGCCAAGAGATAGTCTAAGACAAAACGTAACTGCTAGCTACAGCAGCTGCACTAGCAGCTCTCCTCCAAACCTGTGCACAAGACTGCAACTGCACTGCGCAGAACTGGCTCTCTGCAACTGCTGAGATGCGTCAAATGAGAGACTGGTGCCTTGTATTTATAGTGGTTCTGGCAGACTTACTGGGGCCGACTTCTTATTCTGGGTATCTGTCTGTTCAGTATATTATTATTATTTCTGGTTGACTTCTTCTCTTGGAGGCTAATAACCTAATATAAATTATCTTCTTGAGCCGACAAGTCTTCTAGGGTTATTAGCCAACTTATTAGGGTTTCTTCTTGCTTCCCAGAGTATTCTATTCTCGTAGGGTTTACACGTGGAGGTAAATACCTCCTACAGCTACCATAATATCAACACTCCCTCCTAGCTAGGGAGGTATTAAAGGTAATGGCCTTGAGCACAAAAACATACCATTCACCCGGTAGCATCAACATAATTGTATAGACTAGATCATGACTAGGTCATGAGCACCATCATCATCATTAGTGTCATCAGCTGCATTATCTCTCGAAACCATACTCTATCTGAGTAATCAGACATGATGCTCACTCCATAGAGTGATACAAAAGCCATTCTTCTAATCTAGAAGAGTAAATGCTCTGAACCATTTTCCGTTTGGAAAATCTCTGTTCATCATTCATGTGGTTAATGATTATCTCCAATAAACTGTTGATAGTCTTCAAGGCAATCAGAAAAAAAATAGAACACAACTGTGTCTATCTATAGTAGTACACAACTACAATCCAGTGGTACACTACCACACCAAGTAACACATAAGTACTTGATCAACAACGTATAGTCATGAACAGTGGAACATATCCACCACAGTAGTCTACATCTATTGTCATACAGTCTTCATAACAAACATTTGATAGCACCTTGCACAGAAAAAATGTTATGATATAAACTGAATCATATGGGCCAATCTTTCACTCACATCTGTGAGATCTGAAAGAAT
>JASDQU010438805.1:108199-133299 GCA_032191745.1 Picea mariana | reverse complement strand
AGGAGATATGTCATGGAAGTCACCAATGCATTCCATAGGTCAATAACTTCTTATAATTTAAAATAAGTTTACCCCAAACATAGTTGAAGCCTATATGGAAGCCACGCCATCTCATCATAATTCACCTATGTGGAGAAAGTAACGTATGGAATTAACTATGAAATTCTAAACACATCAAGAGATTTCAAAACCTTAACCCTAATAGACAAGAAAGAGTGTTAAAACCCTATCCAATGGGAGGGAAAGGGGTTCAACTCACTATAGCAGGTTGATGTTCCATAGCAACTGTCAAGACGAGTGCAAAGATAACATAGCATAGGAGAAAGAGAAATGTGTAGGCGAATGTAGCACACATAGTGTCTCATAGCTCCATGGTGGGTTTGGTGATCTTTAGATTTTGCATAGTACTCCCTATTATTAAGAAGAAAGGCACAATCCTTCAATTTGCTAAAGTTTTTACCCATATCATATTTCTCCAAGGTAAAAAAAATATTCATGGTATTCCATTATGTGTCTTTGTTATTGCAAATAAATTCTTATTTACAGTAGTTTAAAAAATATGTATAGTGTGATTATGTTTTTTTTAAATAACTAAATATAAGAAAAATAGTCATGCAACCTAGCATAAGCTCAATGTATTAGCAGACAGTTAAAGATATATTTTGGCAAGTTGGACATTGGAATATCCAAGGAGGTTTACAAGTTATACTTGTATTAGAATGGGTTTTCTTTGGGGATTTTTGTGGTTTGAGAGCAATAGATGGTTACTCAACTTTAAAAGTTTAAATTCAAGGGAGAGTTATACCTTATGGATCCATAGATCAACATGAGAATTATAAAGAGGAATTCTTAAGCCTCATAGATGGTTAATGAGCACGTGGAAAAACATGTCAATGGAGGTGAGTTAATATTTGGAAGGATTGAAGCACAAGTCATTAACATTTCTATGAGGATGGCCATACTAAAAATTTCTCTTAAGAGCAAGATCAACCTGTTTTTGGAGCTTCTAGACTCTCATTAGAAATTAGAAGTTAGAGAGGAGTCAAGTGAATAGGCGGGGAAGAGAAGGAATAACCAAAAATTAGAAAAGGAAACTCCAATAACCATTCTTCTTGGCCCTTATTCAAAGAGGAAGCCAAGGTCGATATCAAGCCTTAAGAATATGAGGTAGATACAGTCAAGTTAAATCATTGGTTGCAACAAATAGAAGTCTATTTTAGTGTGGATATTGTATGAGAGGATCATAAAATAACTTTTAATATACTCATGCTATAAGTTCATGCACAAATTGGTGAGAAATCTACATCATGACCCTTAGGCTAGAGGAAGACCTATCAGTAACTAATTGGGAGGTATTCAAAAACCTTGTCAAGTCTATTTTTTCCTTATTGAGTAAGGAAAGGACTAGATGATGCAATGTGAATACTACTAAAAAGTGGCAAGGACAAAGTGTACAAGAGTACATTATGCCATAGTTCCAAAAGTAAGACATTCAATTGTGGATCTTTCCCAAGAACTCATATGTGGTTATGAATTCCCAAGAACTCATATGTGGTTATGAAATACATGGTCAACCTTCATTGTCATAGAAGGAGGAAAGTTATGTTATTCAAGGCCAGGAGTATAGACAAGGCCTATGTATAGGTTAAGTACATTGAATCTAACAAGAAAAATAGGCAACCAAGTTGTTTGAAGCAGTGTGACTAGCAAGGTGCTTCCAAGAAGGGTGAAGAAAAGAAGGGGAAAGGGGAAAATAAGAATACTAACACCATTGTGAATATGTGCAAGGACCCTAACAACCATTGTGAACATTACAACATTGATAGTCGCACTAAAGAAAAATGTTGGAAGTTGTATTTAGAGATAAATCCTAAGAACCACAAGCAAGAGTAGTCCAGTATCAAAAATATTCTATGTGTGGAAGCGGGAAAGGAGATAAAAAAACAACTCAAAAGTGGATGATTTTTTTTTTATGTGTTAAGGATTTGAACCTAAGTATTCTCTGTCACAATGAAGAGAAGGAGATGATAAAGTTATTCCATATCATGATTGATTAAGAAGAACAAGGTAGATGTTATGTCATATTCTAGTTCATGGGCCAACCTCATTGTAGAGGACCTAATAAGTAAGCAAGCTTAGAGGTGCATGATCATCCTTATCCATGCTCTTTGGGATGGGTAAATAAGGATGTAGAGTTAAAAGTTACCAAGTATTGTAAACTCAGATTTGCTATTATTTCTAATTTTTTTATGAAGCAAAAGATAATGCAATGCCTCTTAATGTTGTACTGTAGTGCTTGGTAGTTTGTACATGTATATGAGGCATGCCATCTTCATGAGAAGGGAAAACTAAGAGATTGATCAACTTAGGTGAGAAGTATATACTACTATTCTTGAGACAAGAACACGAAGCCATAAAATCAATGGGAGTAAAGGCCAAATAATTAGATGGATGTAAGAAAGAACAAAATCGTTAGCTAGAAGAGTTTTTTTTAACATATAGAGAAGTGTTCTAGAACCAAAAGGTATGGCGCCTAAGAGATAAGTGGAACACAATATACAATTGTTATCAAACTCTTATTTACTAAACATAGGATTGTATAGGAAATCTATACTAGAGTTATGATGTAATATTTATGTACAACCATGACCGACCTCATTTTCTAATCATTATTGTGTACGTGTTTCGAGGATCGGGCTCAATATTGACCTAGTCAATACTAGTTATTATATTCTTACATGGTTAACGTTGATGTAGTAACTACATGGGCCCATAACAACTCTTGGTGAGGGTGCCCTAACTTTTAAGATGTGTATAAATATACACTAAATTCTCATTTGTAATATTCATAAAGTGATCTTCTTGATCTCTCTAATACATGTGAATTAGTCAACAAGCACCATAAACTCTATGTTCACTCTTTTGTTCTCAAGTTGCATCTTATTTCTAGCTCACTTAAGATTCTTCTCTCTATGTACTTATGAATCAAATTTACTACACATATTAGGGTTTTATGTTGTGCTACCCTAATGTTTTTTTTCTTCTCATTTATTGTAGGAATTAGGGTTTCTTCTCATTTATTGCAGGAATTAGGGTTTGCAGGTTGGTTCCATTAAATCCTTTCACTCTCTTATGAATCATACTATGGTATTAGAGCAGGTGTGAACCTCCTTTACTCATTTTGTTGTTAGTTAGGTTTTTATCCTTGGTTGTTTATACTAATGATCAAGTGTTGCAAGGGAATATTGCTTAACCAAGAGGAGTTTTTGAGGTTGTTCTTTATGGTGTTATTGACTAGAGAAGGGTGCCTTGTTTGAGGCTTTTGAGACCATTTTATGTACTTTTTGGAGTTCTTATGCATAAGGTTGAAGCACCTAATTTGGGGGTTTATTGGTTGATTGATTCCAGTGAATTTTAAGTAGATGATTTAAGGCTTTTGGTTAGTGGCATCATTATTTTATTGTGACTATAGAACTAGGATTTAAAATTTGTTGTAGTTGATCCAAAGCTTTGTGGTCAATGCCTTCGTTTTAATGTTTTCCTAGGGTTTAAACCCTAAGTCCAACAATATTTCCTCGTTTACTATTTCAATTGATCTATATTGCAAATTTGTTGAAGTGCAATATAGATTTTAAGAAGAGATTGGTACTCTAGGGTTTTTTATGGTTTATACTCTATCCCAAGACTAGCATGCTACTCCTCCTCTACTTTTTTTAACTAATATGTAATACATATATATTTAAGAGTATTACATTTCCATAGAGGACAATACTCATATTTTTCAGGTTTATAAAGGTGAATTAACACCTATGGATTCAAATTATTTTTTTTCATGCCTGAATAGGATGATTATGATATTTGGGGAGAACATGTAATTATCCTTCTTTAGAGAAAGGTTTATGGATGTACTCAATACAAATCCTTTCTCTTGATATTCAAGGTATGACATTAGCAGCTTTGTTTTTTAATGTATTTGGATCAAGTACATGGGCCCATCTCTAAGATTTTGTCTATATGATCCTTCTCCTAATGCGATGATTGACAACACAAGTGATATTTTTGATGAAGTCCTTATTGACCATGCCACGTTTGGAGATATTCTTTATTTTCCAAGAGTTGGTAGTTTTACAATGGATGTTTTGGTTGGTGATGAGAGGCATAGTTCTTCAACTATTCTAGTTGGTTCATAGTGAAATTTTTGGGGATATAACCATCTGTTTGTGAGAGGACAATAAGTACTTTTTCACCTTATTTGATGTATTTTCCACTCATAGATTCGTAATATATAACCCATCATCTTTTATAAATGATTCTATGGATTGCTTTCTACATATTTTATTGGATCTCTTCTCTAAACATTATGATGTGGGTCTTTTTTGGATGTATTATTTGATAGTTTTTCTTTCAAGAACAACTTGTGTCATTCTTTATACACTTAGTTGATTGGCATGCTTTATTATATCCTTCTTATATACCTTTTCATAGCCACCTTCACCACGTTGTGGAACCATATTGATCGCCAACCTCTACAATACTTTCAAACATAAAGTAAACTCTAGCAAGAAAACTATTTTAAGTGGATGTGATTTTTGCAATAGTTGAATCTAGCAATCAAGTATAAGAAGGGCATTACGAAAAGTTGGTTGATCTATTGTTAAACTTGCTAATGCCCAGAATCATAGATTTGGGAGACATTATGCATATGGAATCATTCACCCATAAAGCATACAAAGGAGAATATGTTGAAGATGATGATCTAAAGGGGGTGTATAAACAATTGCATGGTTATCAGAATTGATAGATGAAGATAGTAAGGATGATTACCATATCCAAGATAGATTAGTCTACAAGATATGGATGTTATTTGTGCCAAAGGAAGAAAGAGTGCCCCGAATAAGGGGGGCTCATACCTCAAATTTTGCTAGAAATTTCAATGTTGGTAAGACCATGGCCAACTTGCAAAGGTATGTTTATTATTCCAAGATGTGAGAATAAGTAGTTAGTTTTATCAAGATTGTATATTGTGTTGTAATTACAAGCCCAACAACATGAAGCAAGGATTGTGTCCACTTCTAGTACCTACAAGGCTATCGTAAAGTATATACATAGACTTTATGAGGGGTTTGCAAAGGACACAAAGAGGTCATGACTACCTCTATGTGTTAGTCAATAGGTTTTTTAAGATGCATGTGTTGATGGCTTGTGAGGAAACCATTAAAGTAAAAGAAGTAGCAAACTTTCTCTATGAAAGGGTATGGGTGTATTTTGGGATACCAAGAAGCATCATCTCTAACAAAGATACTATGTTTCTTATTGTATTATGGAATTCATTATGGAAGAAGTTGGATATAAAATTTAAAAGGTCTACCACCTTCCATCACTAGACTTGGATTCCATCCACAATATTTTCCTTTGCTAGTGTCAGTGGTAGGAAGGTAGCTTTGAGTTCTACCCATTTATTTTTCCCAATACCCAATCCACAATAAAAGGAAATGGAGTGAGGTTTATAAAAGTATGAGCATTTACTTGCTCCACATCAACTTGGGTTGCCCTTATAGGCTCCCCAAAAAAACCCATGGGAATGTGTTGTCTTTGGATACCTCTGTAATCTACATATATTTCTTCTTGACCCTAGTCCTTGGAAAACCATCATATTGTATTTGATCATATGTAGTTTATATACCATATTTAATCACCTTGTGTCTAGAGATTTGATTTCATCCTTTCATTTTGTGTTTTCCAATTTGTACATGCACTTCTCAAGCTTATCTGGCACTTGACCACATTTTGTATTCCAACAACGAGCAATCAACCACAAGTCGTCCCTTAGAAACTAGTAGTTGCCTATGAACTACCTCAAAAAATATAAAAAAGTGCACATAATGCACCCCCATGAGCAGGGATCAGGGACATCAAACCCCTGTTGGCCCTCGATATTTTTCCCCAACTATTCTAACTTAGTTTAGACCATACAAAAAGAAGCATTTGAATGGGGAAAGGGTGAACCTTGAATTGATGACTATTGATCATTAATCATTAAGAGGTGAATATAGAGACATATGTGTTGAGAGAGAATAAGTGCTCTAGTGTTGCAAATCCCTGCATCCTTATCTTGTTGGAAATTATTTTCCAAGTATACAATCCCTTCTTCTAGGAGACTAGAGTTCCTTGTTGTACTTGTCACCTTTGCATTAGAATTGTTGGTTGTCAAATATGGGGGATGATTTGGTGTGTGGTTGGAGTGGGAGAATTGTCATTTTGGTTGAAGGAAGTACTGACTCACATACTGAGGTAGATCATTGATTGTTGTACAAGGTCTCTCTTCTTTTCCTCCCATAACTCGATGTTATATATGTTGGAGTTCTTGTTGAGTTGAATCATATAATTTTTCATTTGGTACATATTTATTTCTTTGAATTGAATTATTAAAATGTTTGAATAAAGGTGTAGTTGTTTTATCGTTTTCAAGAGTCTTAGCTATATATTGTTATAAGTCATTGTGGTGAAGATTGAATAGAAAGAGAAAGGATACAATTATTTTTTTACCGTCCTACTTTCTTCTCATTCGAAAATTTGATTCAATAGATAGGTAAATCATATCATTTGGTTCATTTTATCTTTTGATCTATCAATGAAGTCACAACCCCTTTGTTGGGGATCTCTATCTTGCACAGAGGTATAAAAACTCTTTAAACAATAGCACTAGTGAGGGGAAAGGACACTATCTTGAAATGTTTCTTTGTTCCTGGTGATCCAAATTGACTAGAGCACCACTGCTAAAAGGGATGGATGTTCCCTTTTCTATTTATCATCAACCCAAATTTTAAAAGAATCCTCAACATTTTCCTAAGTATGGAGGAGGCGACTAATACACTTTAAAGAGATCAATGACAGTGATAGATTGAGGAAGGAATCAACGACTCAAATTAGATTTGGGACCAATCATCAGATCAATGACCCTCATCATGACGGACTGTGGTCTTCGAGAGTTTTGGGTGTTTAAGGGCCTAAAATCTTCAAGGTCCCGATGACGACAAACGTCATGTTGACATAAGGAACTCCACACAGGAGGTGACACGTGAAGAGTAGGCCCCACGATATATGGTTTTCGCAAAAAACCATTGACGACGAAGATTAGATCTTGAGTCTGTAGATCGACAACCCTCATCGATACCAAGATATGTCAGGGTGACATTAGATCCCACTCAGGAGATGACACATGAAAGCAAGGTTCTAGACTGATCAAAGTTTTGTGGTGGCCCATGTCATGAGTTGAGATATAATTAAATGAGAATCAATGGTCCAAACTCGATCCATGATCCAGATCGATGGTGATCTATCATTGAATGATATCATAGAAAAAGAGATCATGATCGTTGATCACCAACGGGATCAACAATCCAGATCATTGCATCTTACAACCATCAAGAGTTTTTGGTTTCTAAGAGAGGTGTTAAGTCCTGACGTCTCAGTGACGATATATGTCAGTTGTTGACGTGTGTAGGTCCCCACATTCAGATTAACAGTGGAGATTTGATTATGGATCAACGATCCAAATTGAGCACGTATGTCCACAAAGCTTAGCCGATGGATTTAGTCATTGGTCACAAGGATAAATAACATCAAGGAGTTAGTTCTCAAGAGAATAAGAACCTGATCTCCAACATTTGGTCGTGTGAACAGGAAGGGGCTTAGAACCAGACGAGAAAGCACTTGATTTTAAGCACAAGGTTCTAATAGTTGATCGCAAAGAGGATAAGCATCGGGTTTGAGCGTTGTAGATAAGGAGTGATAGGGACTGGTGTGAGAAACAAAGCACTCCAGACTTTGTAAACATAGGATTTTGGGCCCGCATAAATAATCTAAGAACAACTTGAGTTTGAAGCTGCTGCATAGTTTTCTTATAACTCTGCACCTGTGGGAAGTAGACATGGTGGGTCGTTATCAATGCATGTCTTCAAACTTCTATAATTGAATTAATAAAAAATGTTTACATCATCGATTATGAATATCTCAATCCCATAAAGAGTTTGAATATCATTTAGGATAATTTGCTTAATGCCCTTATAATCAAGGAGAAAAGAAAAACATAAACCTATGTTTGAGGATAATAAATGACTTTTAGGTTCACAAGTGTCTCATAATGTAGTTGTAGCATGTAGCCCAGTTGGTGCTTCCATGACAATAAGTGACATCATTATATTTCCTTAAATGGTAGAGATATAAGCACAACATCCCCTATCAAGGATTCAAATTTTGATATTCCAAAGTAATATTAATATTTTGCATAAAAATAGGGGTGGAAAGTGCGGGGGGGATTATTCGTGATCCCAGAGGAATTATAGTGAATTTTATGCTTGGGGCCTAGGAAAATTCTCTAACAACATCACTAAGGCCTATGCTCTATGGGCAGGTCTTAGACTTGCTAGAGACTTGGGAATCCTTAAGCTTACCATTCTTGTGGATTTAATGTTGGTTATTAGAGCAATGATCAAAACACACATTATTGGAAACAATATCATCATTGGTATCATGGTTTGCACACTCTCCCTTCTATTTGAATTGAGGAATACTCCTTGCATCATATCAAACGAGAGCATAAATCAAATGTTGATCGATGGAATAAAGAAGGAACATACCTAAAAGAATGTATAACAAACATCATTGGGATTAGAAGGACCCTTCCTCTCCATTAATTCACATGGGTAGCACTATTAAAAATATTGGTAAGTGGCAAAGTATGGGAACCATAGTTTGTGCATTTAATAGGCCTTCACATTTGACTGACAACAATACAATTGACTACATTAATTTGAATTGGTATGAAGTCAAGTGCATTTGCATGGGCTCTTTCCTGGGTATGTGTGAAACATAGTTCATTAGTTCAATGGATTTGGTCTCAAATTTTCCTCCCTATGACATTGGGGTCCGGTTTCATAGTCTACGATTTTTCTTTGGAGCATTCAGGGTCTCTCGCTATTGGAGCCTGGAAATTTCGGGTGGTCTTAGCTCTTTGTTGGCGGTAATTTGGCATTTGTTTAGCCTCCTTTTGGACTCTAGGTTTTCAATTCTTTTATTTGGTTTTCTCAGGATCAATCCCTTTATTATTTCAAATTTCAATCTTATTCCTACGGACTTCATTCTTCTCAGAAGTGGGATTCTTAAGGTTTTATGGTTTGTGTGGTTTTGGTCTTCTTCTTTCTTTGTTAGCAAAATAGGGAGTGGTATTGCTAGTGGGATGAGTCTTGGTTGTTCCACCTGTCGTTTAGCTCCCTAGAGCCTAGTCATTTCGGGTGGTTTTATCTCTTTGCTGGAGAAAATTCGACATCTACCCAACCTTCTTTTGGATTCCATGTTTTAGATTTTCTTATTTGGTTTACCTAGGCTTAATACCTTTATCCTTTTAAATTTCAATCTTACTCATGTGGACTGAACTCTTCTCGGAAGTGGGATTCTTAAAGTTATATGGTTTGTTTGTTATGGGTATTTTGTCTTTGTTGGTAATATTGGAAGGGGTATTATTGGTGCAGGGTTGAGTCTTTGATGTTTTGTTCGTCTTTCAACTTCCATCCCTGCTATCCCTAGAAGCAATAAAATCTATGGGTGGTGGTTTATTTGGCTTGTGGGTTTCACAAATATAGAACCCTCATGGAGTGATATCAAGTGCATTCTTAGACAAGATGAAGAAATGGTAGAAGCTAATAACTCTGGGCTCCAACAGGTTTTGAGTAAAGTGGGGGATCTGGACCAATTTGTAGCCTCTCTCGCTTAGTATATGGACAATTTGGAGGTGGAATGTCAACATTTAAGATATCTGGCTATGTCTAAGCACTCCTGATCCAAGATCTTTTCATCGAGTGACCTATAAAGAATTGCATTAAATGAGCATAAATTAAAGTGAACCATTAAAGAAAGAAAATCTCAATAATGAAGAGACATAAGCATCAAATCTGAACACAAAAACTTGATAACGGAGTTCGTCCCTGGTGGACTACATCTCCGGGTCCTGCTCTCAAATGGGTAGGCCTTTTTATTAGCTCAGCAAAAGAATTTGGCAAAATACATAAGTATACCTCATTTTGAAATAAAACTACATAAGTTTTGCTCAGATCATAAACCAGACAACAACACTGGATTCGTGGTGTCGAATTACCCAAAAATGATTGTCTCCACGCTTCAATCTCACTCTGGCACTCCTAGGCCCAAGAGAATTTTTGTCTCGATTTTTGTGCCCTACAATCCACAATAAATGATAAGGAATCTGTCTCGAAAAGTGTGTTGGTTTGTACCCTCACGTGCCTCCTTGGTACACTGGGCGGATTCACCTTTTAAGAAAAAAGGGCGAGCTTTGTAAATGACAGAGGTCATTGGCCTTATGGTTAGCGGAGCATATGTTAAGGCTTTGATAGAGGGGGAGGTCATGGGGTTGAGCTCGTTGGCCTCCCCTTTTGGCTTGTTTGTTGTAACATAATCATATATTTGTAATGGTTTGTTTCGCTAGACTTAGCGGTGGTTATATAAATCCGTCGACGCCAGATTTGGTGGGGTCCCGCTTGATTTGGCAGACCCACCAAATCTTTTATATATATTTTTTGAATTTTTGTTAACGGGTTGTCATTGGGCATTTTCCCACTACCACGTGGTAGCCCATGACTGGCCCACATGGCAGCCAACCATTGGGCCACATCAACCACTGTACAATCACCCTACCACATCAGTGTACGGTCTGCCAACTTAGCCTACCACGTTAGCGTACTGTCTGCCATCTTAGCCTGCCACATCAGCATATGGTCTGCCAAATCATCCTGCCACGTCAACCACCATGTCATCATATGATATGCCACGTTGTTGTATGGACTACCATGTGGCACAATTTTACTGGTCCATGAAATGACCTAGAAATGCCAAATACGAGTGACACGTGGTAACCTCTAGTGTTGCCACATCACCATGCCGACGTCAGCATGACACGTTTCACCTCCTATGCATGCCACGTATGTTTTACGAATGTTTACATCATCCGTACTGATGTTGACGTCAATAGTATGGATGTTGATTCATCTCCTCGTTGATTGGGCTAGTCTGACCAAACTTTGACCATGAATATCTTTCGATCCGTAACTCCGTTTGACGAGATGTTTGTGTCGTTGGAAATCTTGCGATGCACTCTTCGCGATGATGTCATTTTCACTGAGTTTTGAGAACATTGAATTTTTGCCCTTTCTCTGTCTGCTAAGGCCATTCTGAGCATCCTGAGTTGCTTCTGTGGGTTTTGAGCTATCCTTAGTATTCTCTGGATCCTTTTTGGATCAACTCCCAATCAACATCAATTAACCAAGCCTCTATAATTTCTCACCAAGGAACATTAAAATATGACCATAGGGGTCGTGAAGTAATTCCAGTGGACATCGAAGAAAACATCTCCACTTAGGGGGGAGTGCAGGAAGTTCCAGACAATGAATCTGCTCATCAATAATGTTTTTCATAGTTGTCTTTTTGTTACGCCGGTATGTAAAATATATTTGCAGTCAAACTACATCGAAATATCCTAGGAAGACCTATGTAATTCTTAGCTTGAAAACAATAGGAGTATGTTTAGGTAGTGAGCCAAATTTTGTAAATTTTGTAAATCTTTTTAAACTTGTTGATTCGCTTTGGTGCAACCCTTATATCATATAAAGCTTCAGTTCCAATAAAAATAAAATAATTTCCATAAAAATAAAATTTGATATTCATTGTAGGAATCTCAAGGCCAACATGAAGTTAAAATTGATTATGACAACATACAACAATTACCACATAGTCCTATATTCAACTCATATTTTGCTTAAGAGGTTACCATTGTGTTGAAAATAACGATACACATTGAACCTTTTATGAAGCTTATTTTTCTATATCCTTGCCAATAACCTCAAGCTATGGATGCTTAGATGCACAAAGAAAAGTCACTATATCAAAACCATCTTTACACCAAGAGAAGTGAGGTGAAATCTAAAGTTGAGTTTGGATGAGATATGTAACATTCACGTGTAAGGATTATAATGAAAATAGAAAAATAAATTTAAAGTATATAATATAAAAGAATAAAAAAATGCAAAACGTTGATATAAAAAATCATATATAATAATAAAATAACATAACATAGATCCATCTTAACTCTAGGCCTTTTAAGCACCAAGGATATCCCTTGATTTCATTTTTATCCCTTTTGGTGCTTTATAGATTTGGGATTAAGATAAATCTATGCTAACAACTAACAAGACTTGGAGCATATTATTCTTGTATTAGAGAACCTTGTTTTGAATTAACGAACAAATGGGATATCTTGATTAGATTTTCTTTCAATTTCGTTTCAAATCCTACATTTAAAGTAGTGTTATCAATTTAGTAAGAGACCTAGGGATTAATTTATGTTATTTTTAGTCATTTTCATGTTTTCTAGGAAGCATAGCCGCATGTATAAAGAGAAGTATAGTTAATAAGAAATTGACAAGGTATTGAACTTGTGTTGTAAAACACTAAAACACAGAAGTGACAAAGACCATGTAGCATGAAAAATAACAAATCATTTATTATGTGATTGAGCTCTTGCATATTGGGAATTGCAAATGAACTTTTCCGTACTTGGAATTTAAATCCAATCAGAAATGGATTGAGAGATAATTTAAATACAATAAGCAAATGATAGAGATATCTCTCACTTGTTTGTGATGCTTCATTCAGGAAGGGTCTTATCTTGTATTTGGAAGTGAATCAATTACTTACGACATTGACAAGAGGAAGTGACATGTTTTTTGAATCTTCTACAGAGTACTCCTTAAAGGGGCATATAACCTTTATAGCATGAAACCAAATACACAAAGCTATCAGTAGATTAAGCTAAACATGGAGGTAGCCTTTCTTATTATTAATAAAGAGTTCCTTGACTACATGGAAGAATATAAGCATTGATTTGTTGTTGACATATGGATAATATTCATAGGGGGGCACATTATGCATAGGGAGGGAATTAGCTCCAAAAGCACTTGCTATTCATGTATTCTCTAAGCTTGAGTCAAGATCCTCACATACACTCTCAGTTTCTCCACCTTCAAGCTTATCTACTTATATTATGATGGTGGCAAGAGCTACAACTACTTATTCATTGCATTCTAACCATAGTAAACCTTGTTTGTTTGGTTTGTGTAGTCATGTAGAATAAGAAAGTGAATAATCTACATGCTCGGTACTGGTCAAGAAAAATATTCTCAAGAATCCCAATATAATGAACTCAACAACCAATATAAGTGTAGATGATTTAATTGTCATATGTATTTTGAAAGATATATTAGCTGAAATAGCCCTCAAAAGAATCTTTTTGGAAGTAATCTACACCCAAAATATAGAGTTTAAGAAAGCATTGAAAGAGTTTCTCATAACTCATTATCAATTTCAACATTGCTATACAATGCACATGTTGAGTGAGATATAAAATTGAGAGATTTGATCATATTTGAGTATCTTTTGAAATTAAAGATAGAAGGATTTATAAAGATGTATCTCAAACCGTTGTCTGATGATTATGATGAAGTAAACACCTCAATATCCGATAAAATGTAAAAAGGCTCGAATCTCATATTCATACCACCAACCTGCCCTTTGGCATCCCAACCTCTTGCTTGAACTTGTTACAAATTGACAAGAAGGATTGTCTAGAAACTTCCATGGTTGAACTAATGAAAAAAATTTGCATCATGGATTTTCAAGATCTCAACCCTTTGAAAGAGTTTGAAGGACATTTTGGCCCATTTTTTCAAATTCCCTCAGAACCATGGAGAAAATAAAAACATGAACTTGAGTTTGAGAATAATAGATGATTTTTAGGTTCACATGCATCTACTGGTGTAGTTGTAGCCTAATTGGTGCTACCATGAAAACATGTGGTCCTCATTTTATTTCCTTGAATGATAGATATCTAAGCACATCATACCTAGTAAGGCTTGAAATTTGCTTATTCCTAATAATGATGATATAAAATTGGAAGCTCTGATGACATAATTGTGGGTTTTTACTCCTTTGGCTTAATTGGTACTACTCGATCTCATTTCCTCATAAATAATATAACATTGGATAAAGATGAAATTTTAAGGGGCAACAAGTAAGCTTATGAAGATTGTTTTATAAAAGAAAATTTTAATGGCCCGCCTTTTTTACACTTATTATTACCTAATAATGAAGACGATATAAAACTAGAAGCATTGATCACATAAATGGGGTTTTTTTTCCTCTGGCTTAATTGCTACTATTTGCTCCACATCTCCTTGTAAAGAATATAACTTTGGATAAAGATTAAATTTCAAGGGCCAACAAGCAAGTTTATGAAGATTGTTTTATAATAGAAAATTGGAATGCCCTTCCTTTTTAAGACGTATTATTACCTAGTATTATTATTTTTTTTAGGGCGTTCCATATGTGTGGATAACTTTGTATTGTTGATGGATAGATTTTCATTGGGTTTATGCTTAAAACTCTCTTTGGATGACATGATCACTTATGGTTATATGATGCCACTTATTGTTATATGATGTGATAGTTATGTATGGATCATGAACATATTGAGATCTACTTGATGCTAGTGGATATTATAATTTGGTTTAGATATTTTTGATTTTATTTCATGATGGATGCATATGGTATGTGTGAATGGATTGAGATATTCTACAATATTATTGAAGAATTGCTAACTATAACAAGGAAGAATTGCAGGTCACGATACCTAGACCTAAGATGGGGTTATGAGGTTTGTTGTCTTACTCTATATGCTATGCCATTATCATCTATATGTGTTATTGGATGTTCCTTTTTGTTGTGTGTCTCTATATGTGTGCGACGACAAGGGATAGCATTGCCACTTAATATTACATATGATTAATAGTTGCATGAAGGAGGTGTGACATATATAATATAGGGAGAGAAGGAATAGCATTCCTACCCACTAGCATCTCCCTTTGTGTATCAAGATTGGAGAAGAGGTGATCCATGAGGCTCAGGATATGATCCAGGAATCCCATAAATGTTCTGAGCGACTCAGAATGGCCCAAGAAGCCATAAAAGGGTTAAAAATAAAATTTATCAGAATCCGGTCAAACCAACACCAAGTTGAAGATATCGTCGCAAGATTTCCAACGACGTAAGGGACTCGTCAAACAGAGCTAGAATGAAGGGGTTATCACCAGTCAAAGTTTTGGGCAACCTAGTCCAGTGAATAGAGGTGACATCATCATACTGTTGATGTCAGCAAATGACTGTGCAGGATGACATCAACATGCTGACATGGAAGCATGAGAGGCTTCCACGTGTCAAGATGATTTGGCACTTTTGACCCCCTTCGACCAGTAAACAAGTGCCACATGGCACCGTACAGACTCCATGTGGTAGTGATGTCAACACAGCACGTCACATCACCAGGTGCCGCCACATGGCATGAAAATTTATACTTTTTGGGTTCTCAAGTGGGCCAATAAAGAAGTGACACGTGGCACCATTCAGAGACCCATGCCTAACATCTGTTTGACCAGTGGCAGTCTGCGTGGTAGTGACATCAGCGTTCGCGTGGCAGCACAATCAACATGACGTATTTTGTGCAGCCAATGAGAGGATGCCATGTGGCCCAATCCATAGGTGCCTCGTGGCACCCACGAAATTCCCCATGAGGGCTTGAGACAAACTAAGTAAAAAATTGTTAACGATCGTCGGCAGGCCGACTCCAGAAATGACGGTCGGACCGACCAATGGCCCGCGTTTAGCAATGACCCATATCACGACGAATATCCATGTGGACCGATGAAAGTATGCTAGTCCCATCCCACTACTGCTGTGCACAAGTCCCATCGGAGTTGGTGGGGTTTTGGTTGGTAAAACGTTTACCAAATAAACCTATTGCTATAACAAATAGTTTTGGCGTCGTTCCAACTTGTCGGAGGTCAGGGTATAATATAGCATGGGCACTATAACACTAACACTATATTTATATAGTGTTATAACGAATGGCCAAAAGGGACAGGCTCGTGGGCTTGACCCCGAGACCTCCCCAACTATATGCCCAGTTTAACCATATGCCAACCAACCGGGATAACCATTGTGTTGGTTGGTTGATCCGCCCGGATTTCAATTTTGAACTTAGCCTTTTCCAGTGTTGGGAGGGGATGCGTGTTCCCAGGTCGTATGACGATAAGAAAATCGATGCAGAGTATTAATTAGTTGCATGTGCCAGGCACACTTTACGAGGCAGAGAGCCCAACAGGGCCTGGAGATGAATTTGTCCATTTTAAGAGATTTGATAGTCATTCTTAACCAATTTCACGCCATGATCGCAACGACAACATCCATTTCTGCATTAGAGCATCCAATCAACATGCTTATTTCATAAAATCCCAATGTAAGCATGGTCTTTATGATGTCATTTTATTTATGAGATGTTGCAGCCATTGTATGTTTGCTACAAGTTTTCAAAGAGCATAGAGAGATGCAACATGGAAGCAAGACTCTTTTAATCCAGGAAACCTCATCTCTTCACCCTTGCACTTAAACCGAGGTTTTTTAGTGCAAGAGAGACAATTTTGGCACTTGGTTGGAAAGTAGCCAATATTGTAGTCAAAAGTCTTGAAATTTTGAGACATATGTATTGATTGTGTTTGTGCTTGGATCTAATCAACAGATCTAAAGATGATCATGGCTTCATATTGATGGGAGTCTTCATTCTTATTCCACAATTTTGTGAGAGTTTTTCCCGTGGATTGTCCATGGAGATTGCCTCATGTTCATGAGAGATTTTGCCACACATTGTGAGAAAATTGTTCTTGATATATAAGAACACCCTCTTTGATGTTGTCACCAGGAGTGGGATTGCATCCCTTTCAGTTGTATAGGAGAAGCATCTTTTTAAAGAGGAAATAAAGTGGCTAAGAGGTTTAGCAAAACACATAGACGTAGCCCATCTGGGGCGAGCTCCATTATCACGTGATGACTTCTTGTCTATTTTATGTGATTGCTTATCTCTTGGTGAATGTTCATTTCATATTCATGATGCTTTCCTTTGTTTCCACAAATTAAGTATTGGAATCTTTCAGTGATGATACATGAGATGTAATAAGTTGATTATCCAATTTTTTAATTCAATTTGAATTCAAGCCTATAAACACTTCAACTTCACCTTTTAATGCAATCAGTTCAATAAAACGATCTTTAAAACTAACCCTTCAAGGAGTGACATAATACCAGAGAAGAATTAGTAACGGTATCACCTCGGGCTGAGATCAAGAGGTGTGCTCACCCATGAGGTTACATGTTTCTGTGAGGGTATACCATGGAATATTTTGCTCACACAATTTAAATGAGGAGAAAACATTAAGGATGTAAAGTTCTTATTCCTCGGTGACCATGAATCTCTCACCAACAGTATATAGGATTAATGTAACAAGGTCTCTCCCATGTTACATTAGTTCCCCTTCTGTGTAAATATGTCTACAAGGTTTGGAGTGGTAATGGCCTCACCCTTGGTACTGGTTGAGTTTCGTTATTTAGATAAAAGTAACCTTTTTATTCATAGCATTTTGAATTGATATTCTATAATAACAGAAGTGAATTCATGAAATTACTTTTCATATAGGTAGACTACATTCAGTTAAATAGAGGGGATACATATGGGAAATTTAGATTTTATTTTATTGTGTAATTAGAAAGTGGTAAATATGTATTAGGGACATATAAATAACAAGTGTTGCATGGCAACGTAGTCCTTGCCAAGTAGCTTATAAGGTAAATTTTGGAAAATGGGGAGAGTGGAGTAATATTGCTAAGAAAACTTGTATGGCAAGTTGTGAGTAAGGAAAGCAGTGCCAATCTCTTTCGAACACGTGAGTTGAGTTGTTACTAGTAAAATAATAATGCATGTGAATTGTAGATGGCAGAAGCTCTGGGTGCAAGATCTATAGTAGCGCCACCCGAAGATTGGCTGCTATAGAGTTAACAAACTATAGAATTGTAGATCACCGAAGTTTTGGGTGCAAGATGTATATCAGGTAAAAGGGGGAAGGAAAGTTCACTTACGACAACCCGACAACTAGGTATGAAAAGCAACGTCAGTGGGTCAGACTCTCGTATATTGCTTATTAATGCCAATGAATGAACATGTATGTTGATTTGTCGATAGTAAAAGCATAATGAATGTGCATTGGAAAGGGAAGAAATGTAGCGGGGATTGAAGAGAGTGATAAATAGTTTGAAAGTTTTGTGAACCGGGGTTGAATTGTAAATGACGGAAGTGTTTGGGGAAAAATGTATATCACGGAAGTGTTGTGTGCAACATGTATATCATAGAACAAGGGGGCATAAGAAATTGATAGAGCTAAGTTGCGATGAATTGTAGAGTACAAAAGTTTTGGGTGCAAGATTTATAATAGCGCCAACCCGGGGGTCAGTCGGACTCTCGTAAATGGCTGTTGAATGGGTTTTTTGTTTATAAATGCCAATAAGTGAACCAACCCACCTATCAGGGAACATGGGGCATAAAATGTCGGTAGCGCTAAGGTGCGAACTCGCGGAGAGATAATTGGCTAAGTGTTGAAAGGAATTGTGGTCAGTCGGGCTAATGATGTGACGATATAGGACCAATCGACAAGTTAAAAAAAAGTCAGGTTCAAGTTTAAACATATGTATTTAAATTGTATTTATATTAATGTATCTTAATAGATAATTTGTGGTCCAAATGTAAACCATGTTCCAATATGTGGACGAATTGTAGACCACAAAAGTTTTGGGTGCAAGATGTATATGGCAGAACTGTAGACGACGCAAGTTTTGGGTGCAAGATGTATATGGCGGAACTGTAGATGACGCAAGTTTTGGGAGCAAGATCTATAATAGCACCAACCCAGGGGTTGGCCGGGCTCCCGTAAATCGTTGTTGAATACATTTTTTTGGTTGTTAATGCCAATAAGCGAACCTATGCATTGAGTCACCACGAGTAAAAGCAGAATGAATTTGAATTGAGGATGGCATGCATACCCTTTTTGTGTTACACATTTTGCACTAAAATGTTCAATATATACAATTTGATAGGCGGGGCCTTACGTCTCCTCGAGAACCCTTGTCACCCTATTTTGAAGCCTGTCCGACCCTTGACCATTTCTTGACATCTCTTTCATGGATCATCGAGTTCGCGAGTTCAGGAAATTTCCAATTTCTAGTTGTTGTTTCTTGTGCCTGCTACCTTGAGGCTTCTCTCCAAGTATATGCAATATGTATACAACTTCTCCAGAAACATACATAAAATATATTGCTAGGAAATGGAATATCTATTGCAGATTTGAATATATTGGACCTTCTTTTCCCTCCTCTATACTCAACCAAATTCCCGTTTGTTTTTCCCCTTTACTCTCTCTTTCTCGTTATTTAGCCCTTTTTTTGAAAATGTCCCAATGTGCGTGTTGGCAGACACACCGGTTCACATTTGTGATCATGCTTTTATATTGTGACTTCGACCGACCACTAGCCATTCGATGCCTAGCCACTTTTCAGATCATGAATTCCCGGATAGGCGGTCTCTATAACCGGGGTTGAATTGTAAATGACGCAAGTGTTTGGTGCAAAATGTATATCAAGAAAGTGTTGTGTGCAACATGTATATCATGGAATGTGGGGCATAAGAAATCGATAGCGTTAAGTCGCGACGAATTGTAGAGTACGAAAGTTTTGGGTGAAAGATGTGTATCGCGCACTTGTATATGACATAAGTTTTGGGTGAAAGATTTATAATAGCGCCAACCCGGGGGTCGGTCGGACTCTCGTAAATCGTTGGTGAATACGTATATCATGGAACAGGGGGCATAAAAATTCGATAACGCTAAGTCGTGACCCCGCAGAGAGATAATTGGCTAAGTGTTGAAAGGAACTGCGGTTGGTCGGGCTCATGATGTGACGATATAGGACCAATCCACGAGTTCGAAAAAAGTCAGGTTCAAGTTAAAATATATTTATTTAAATTGTATTTATATTAATGTATCTTAATAGATTATTTGTGGTCGAAATGCAAACCATGTTCCAATATGTGGACGAATTGTGGACCACAGAAGTTTTGGGTGCAAGATGTATATGGCGGAACTGCAGATGACGCAAGTTTTGGGTGCAAGATCTATAATAGTGCCAACCCAGGGGTCGGTTGGGCTCTCGTAAATCGTTGTTCAATACATTTTTTGCTTGTTAATGCCAATAAGCTAACCTGTGCACTAAGTTGTCACCAGTAAAAGAAAAATGAATTTCAATTTAAGATGGCATGAATACCCTCTTCGTGTTACACATTTTGCACTGAAATGTTCCGATATATACAATTTGACAGGCGGGGCCTTACATCTCCCCGGGAACCCTTGTCACCCTATTTTGAATCCCGTTTGACCGCTTTCTGCAGTTGAAACATATAGAAAAGATCTTGGTAGGAAATGGATTATCTATTGCAGATTTGAATATATTGGACCTTCTTTTCCCTCTTCTATACTCAACCAAATTCACATTTGTTTTTCCACTCTACTCTCTCTTTCTCGTTACTTAGCTGTTTTTCTGAAAATGTCCCAATGCACATTAGCGGACGCACGAGTTCACATTTGCGCTCGTGCTTTTATATCGTGACTCTGACCGACCGCTAGCCATTCGATGCCTAGCCACTTTTTAGATTGCGGATTCCCGGGTAGGCGGGCTCTATAACCGGGGTCGAATTGTAAATGACGCAAGTGTTTTGTGCAAAATGTATATCATGGAATTGTTGTGTGCAACATGTATATCATGGAACAGGGGGCATAAGAAATCGATAACGTTAAGTCGCGACGAATTGTAGAGTATGAAAGTTTTGGGTGCAAGATGTGTATCACTCACTTGTAGATGACAAAAGTTTTGGGTACAAGATTTATAATAGCGCCAACCCGAGGGTTGGTCAGACTTCCGTAAATCGTTTTTGAATAGGTATATCATGGAGCAGGGGGCATAAAAATTCGATAGTGCTAAGTCGCGACCCCACAGAGAGATAATTGGCTAAGTGTTGAAATGAACTGTGGATGGTCGGGCTCATGATGTGATGATATAGGACCAATCCATGAGTTCGAAAAAAGTCAAGTTCAAGTTTAAATATATTTATTTAAATTATATTTATATTAATGTATCTTAATAGATTATTTGTGGTCGAAATGCAAACCATGTTCCAATATGTGGACAAATTGTAGACCACAGAAGCTTTGGGTGCAACATGTATATGGCAGAACTATAGATGACGCAAGTTTTGGGTGCAAGATCTATAATAGCGCCAACACGGGGGTCGGTTGGGCTCCCGTAAATCGTTGTTCAACACATTTTTTTGCTTGTTAATGCCAATAAGTGAACCTGTGCACTGATTTGTCACCAGTAAAAGCATAATGAATTTGAATTGAAGATGGCATGAATACCCTCTTCGTGTTACACATTTTGCACTGAAATGTTCCGATATATACAATTTCACAGGCGGGGCCTTACGTCTCCTTGGAAACCCTTGTCACCGTATTTTGAAGCCTGTCCGACCGCTTTCTGCAGTTGAAACATACAGAAAAGATCTTGCTAGGAAATGGATTATCTATTGCAGATTTGAATATATTGGACCTTATTTTCCCTCTTCTATACTCAACCAAATTCCCGTTTGTTTTTCCACTCTACTCTCTCTTTCTCGTTACTTAGCCATTTTTCCAAAAATGTCCCAATGCGCATTGGCAGACGCACCGATTCACATTTTTGCTCGTGATTTTATATCGTGACTCCGACCGACCGCTAGCCATTCAATGCCTAGCCACTTTTCAGATCGCAGATTCTCGGGTAGGCGGGCTCTATAACCGGGGTCGAATTGTAAATGATGCAAGTGTTTGGTGCAAAATTTATATCACAGAAGTGTTGTGTGCAACATGTATATCACGGAACATGGGGCATAAGAAATCGATAGCACTAAGTCGCGACGAATTGTAGAATACATAAGTTTTGGGTGCAAGATGTATATCACGCACTTGTAGATGACGAAAGTTTTCGGTGCAAGATTTATAATAGCGCAAACCTAGGGGTCGGTCAGACTCACGCAAATTGTTAATGAATACGTATATCACGGAACAGGGGGCATAAAAATTCAATAGCGCCAAGTTGCGACCCCGCAGAGAGATAATTGGCTAAGTTTTGAAAGGAACTGCGGTCGTTCGGGCTCATGATGTGATGATATAGGACCAATCCCCAACCCGGGGGTCAGTCAGGCTCCCATAAATTGCTGTTGAATATGTTATTTGCTTGTTAATGCTAATAAGAAAAGTTGTGCATTGAGTTGTCACTAGTGAAAGCATAATGAATTTGAATTGAGGATGGCAGGAACACCCTCTTCGTGTTACACATTTTGCACTGAAATGTTTTGATATATATAATTTGAAAGTAGGGGCGTTACGTCTCCTCGGGAACCCTTGCCACCCTATTTTGAAGCTCGTCCAACCGCTTTCCATGGGTATTTATGTGCCTGCCACCTTCGCACTTCTTTCCAAGTATATGCAATAAGTATATAACTTCTCCAGAAACATGCAAAAAAGATCTTGCGAGCAAATGGGACATCTATCAAATATGTGAATATATTAACCCTTCTTTTTCGTCTTCTATACTTTATCTTTTATCACAGAATTGTTGGGTGCAAAATGTATATGACTGAAGTGTTGGGTGCAAGATGTATATAACAGAACACGCGGGATAAGAATGTGATAGCACTAAGTTGGGACGCCACGGTGAGATATTTGGCCAAGTGTTGAAAGGGACGGTCGTCGGTTGGGTTCCTGATGTGAAGATATAGATGGAAATGAGGATTTCACAGTCTGCTAACCGATCAACCCGCGGACAATCCAGGAGCCCAAGAAAATCAGGTTCAAGTTTAAAGGGATTTTGTTTATGTTTATTTAAAATGTATCCATATTAATGTATCTTACTAGATTATTTGTGGTCCAAATGTAAACCATGTTTGAATTTGAATGGTGTTTTGGGCTCGAAATTTTTTGCTCAAACCTACAAGGAATAGAGAAAAATATATATGACTTTACATTTTGTATATCGAAGAATATTCTGAAATATAGGAAGATGCAATATATGCACAATATAGAAAAGGAACATGTAAAGCGAAATGAGTTAATTTTACGAAGAAATACAAATTTCAAATAACAACACCAAGCATTGAATATCAGCATAAAACAACCCCAAATATTTATATTCAGATAAACTGGGTCACAAAATACATTTGAGAATATTTCCCAAAAAAAGTCGTCTTCGAATTTGTAAAAAAAACTATAGTTTAGTACATATTCTGTGAAATAAAAATGCGTTTTCCAGAATGACTTCGATTGGGACTGTCGCGGACTACAAAACAAAGATGTACAAGAATGAAGTTTGTAGAAAGAAGAAAGTCGGCGATGGAAAACAACAAAACTTGGTAAGAAGAAAGAGAAAATTGTTAGATCTGGGTTAAAGCTTTGTTAGAATAAGTGGACGAAGACATAAGAATGTAATCAATATCAACTTACTATGATGGCGTCCCATGCCTTGTCAATTTCTCGCTGATGTACTTTTATGGCTTTCCTCGGATTTGATCTTCATTGGTAATCTGTTCGACAACATTTTTCAACCATTCTTCGATGTAGCTCCTCATCGGTGCAACGTTCATTTCATGCCGGATTTTTATATTGAAGAATTCACTTCAAAGTCCCTTAGATCAATAGACAAGTTGTGCAATGCTTCTTGAATATATTTGTTTCTAATTGCATAACCAACTAGCCAAGTTTTCACGTCATCTTCACCATATTCAAGAATGCCATAGAAATTTCCAAATGATGGTCTTTTATAGATATGCACTTGATCATCAAATGCTTGCTTGGTTTAAAACAACAAGTTTAATATTAATTTCAGGTTCTAGACTTCATTGGTACTGGTAGCTAGATCTAGCTCAATTAGCTTCTTGAATAGTTTGTCTCTTTTAGATATGGTTTGGCTACATTCTTGAATGATACCAATCAGGTTCCTTACCTTTTCTTTCCAGCATGTGTTTAGTTGGTCTATTCGATCCAGGGAAGGGAGATCCTCCTATCTTCTTCTGAATTCCGTCATACCGGTAACTTTAACACCAAATGGTAAAACTGCATCGAGATAAAAACCTTGCTCATTCTTGAGATATGCTTGCAGATACTCGTGAAAAACATGCGCTCTTGTTCCAAAAGAGACCATATTCTTTGACATTTCCCAAGCTTCTATTATTAATTCCATTCTTCTGTTTATATTCTTTTCCACATAGCCTCGGGCCGATGTGAGAAGGTTTGCTGATCCTTTTAACTTTGGCGCAAGTGCAGTGGACTCGACCATTGTAAAAGGAGTAGAAAATAGTGGAAGAGGCATTAGAGTTGCCTCCAATTCTTTGATTCACGTCTTTAACATGAGGTTTTTCGTTTCAAGGCCGCTAATAGAGTTGTCTAGAGAATCTCCAGTTTCTCGGTGCATCTTAGATATCTGGGAAGGGCGCATGTTGCATAGGTTGATCTCTGAACAAGATGTCCCTTTATTATTCTTTACATCTTTGTTTTCAATAATCAATTTTTTTGATTCGTTGTAAAAAACAATGCTCTTAAATGCAAAAGACTCTTCTTCGTCCAATGTATCTATGCCAATTATTTCCATCGTAGGATTGTGCGAATTAGTTCTCTCTCGATGATCGTCGTCAAGGAACATTTTGTCAATGTCAATTTCTAGTTCCATATCTTCGAGGGAGAGATCGTAGATATCAATTTCTCCCCTCGGTCCCTCCTATTCTCGGACTATTGTTTTCCGTTTTTTGCCTGAAGGAAGCTTGTGACAACTGTCAATTTTGTCGAACAGAGGGTTCTTATCTCCTCCTCCGCATGAAGAACTGTGTGTGACTTTGTTACTTGGGTAATCCGTTCGAGTACTGCTACAAGATGTTGTAGTCTTGGCTGTGGCGGTGGGGGATTGGGCACTTTTTTTACCTGGGTCTTTTCGGTTCTGCTTGTGCAAATCATTGGTATTGG
>JASDQU010438805.1:92865-108048 GCA_032191745.1 Picea mariana | reverse complement strand
TGTACCAGATATGTGACATGGAAAGAAGCAAGGATTTTGTTTAGACCCAAAAATCCTTATAAAATTGTAGTTCTCCATTTCTTCTAATGTGCCCTTCCTATCCAGGAAGATTGTCGGTTGGCCAGAAAACTGGGGAAAATACTTTCCAAATATCAATGCTTTAAAAACTGAAACAAAATAATTAAAGACCTTATAAATTGTTGGCAAGCGTCGTGTCTCCATAATTTCTGGCACGAGAATGTTACTCGGTCAAATTCATCTTCCTACACATAGATAGTCTAGGAAATGGATAGCAATTTGGCATGACGAAAATTAAATAAGATGACATAATGAATTTCTTATGCCTCCTGTATTGCAATAACTGGGAAGAGATTTGAATGGAAATCAACTTGCGGCAATGGAAGATGCTTTGTTCCTTGATCGTAAAATATAAAATATACAGAATAATCCGAGAGATGTCGGTTTCACTTTATTGTCTCATTGTCCTCGGGAAAAGCCATGCAATTTGCCGAAAAAGGTTTTTACATGCACTAACCTGTAATATGGCCATGTCCCGAGGAGCGGGCGCTGGGTCCTGTAATAACTTCGGCAAGAGGTCTAATTCATTACCATGCTTCTTTAAGAACTGTTTGCAATTCTCGCCCTTGAAAGTAGGTGTTGGGTCGAGAAGTGTTAACATATTTCGAAACACTTTAGGCGATAGGGAGATTTGGAAATGGTCGCCCATCTGGACAATCCGTTGGTTCATAATATAGTTCTCGGCGCAACACGTGACAATGTCCTTAAATTAAAAAAAAATAGGGGATACAATCTGTCATTGCAATTTCAGATGTCGAGATAACTTTCATTTGGGCAGAAGTGGACGAGTAGTAGTCATAAGCTATGGACCACTGAAAACGTTGGTCCTCGTGCCCAAAAATATTTAGGGTATCTCCAAAGACATGTTGTCAAGCTGCAACCATAAGGTGATGAAAACCTTCCTTTGCTCCTCATTGTATTTAAAATGGATGCTACAACATCATAATATAATCTCTGGTAAATCTTGGTTCAATGTGTTTTAATGGAGATGTCCTCGACCTTTTCGCCTTTTAATGCCAATCTTTTCAAAGCTAATAAAAGCGTCATCAATTTGCATTGGGAAAGCGTGCGAAGATGCCAGGGAAATCGAGAAACTATTGAAAAGCGGGGAAAACATTGACAACTATGTAATATACCTGGATCTTGACAAAAGCAGGTTCAAGTCAGAAGATAATTTGTTTATATTTACTTAAACAATTTTCGTATTATTTTATTTTATTACTATTCTCTGTGGTCCAAATGGAAACTATGTTCAAATTGGAATGGTGGAGCAACATTTTCATATGCAAGTAGAGTCTCAAATATGCGAACCTGTAAGGTTCAAAAATGATATGGACAATACTAAAGAGCGACATCATGTGAACACCTTTGTAGATGACAGTGGGCTAGCACAATATTGAATTCTTGCTATGATGACGCCTTTAAAAACCAAAACAACCATCATTGTTTTTGCGAATTCAAGATTGACAGAAAGAAACTACTTAGATTCCATAATATTCTCCCATAAATTCATTTTAATGGGAGATTACCTTGATCTTTCCGCTTATCAATGCCAATCTTTTCGAACATCTGTGGTGAGTTGTCACCCGTAAAATCATAATTAATGTGTATTGGGAAGGGGCGAACACGACAGGCATGAAGGAGAATTAAAGATGCTTTGGTACTTTTTTGAACCTGGGATTCCGTGGTGGAATTGTAGATCACCCAAGTTTTGGATGGAATATGTATACTCGGACACGAGGAATGAGAGTTCGATAATGCGTACTCGGTAACCCACGGTCATAAAATTGGCTAAGGAAATGAAAGCGCTCGATCAGACTCGTGATGTCACGATATAGATGGATATACAATTTGTGAGTTCGATAAAGAGTGAGGCTTGCGAGTTCGAGGAGTCTGAGGTCGAATTGTAGATAACCGGAGTTTTGGATGCAAGGTGTATATCCATACACGGGGCATGGGAGTTCGATAATGCATTGGGGGGGAACCCGCGGCCATAAAATTGGCTAACTGTGGAAACGAACTGGGAAAATATCAACAAATGCTTTGAAATATCAACAAATGCTGGGAAAAATAAGTCGCAAGCTTTGAGTCTGGGGTCGAATTGTAGATCACCGAAGTTTTGGGTGCAAGATGTATACCGCACACACGGGGCATGAGAGTTTGATGGAGCCTACGTAGGAATCCGCAGCCATAAAATTCGCCAACTATGAAAACTAATGGCGGTCGGTCGGGCTCATGATGTAAAGATATAGATGGACATGGAATCTTTCACTCCTCCATCCTGGGAACCTGTGAGCATAGACATGGGACCAAGTATAGAATCAGAAACGGATAATAGAGGGGAAGAAAAAAAGGGAGAACGGATAAGTATAGAAGAGGAAAAAGAAAGGGAGGTAAGAACTGTATGCTTCATAGTACATAGAACACAATCGACATGAAAGCAAATTGTTACATAAGAACATATGAAAAGAAAAGATGGAGTACAAATTTATTTATTTCAAGATAGCAGCACATAAAATATAATTGACACGAAGACAAGTTAATGTACAGGAAGATATGGAGTCTCCAAGGAGGAAACAAAAATAGCGCTGCAAACCAGTTCAACAAATACAGACAGAGTAAATGAAAAAATATTGGATATGGAACACGAGTAGAAATACACACCTTTGCATGGATTCTTCTACATTTCTGGTTGAGAGTTCTTTGTCGTGTCCAGTTTTCGTGTTGGTTTCTCTGAAAAAAAAGTACAAAAACAAAATGGACATGAACATAAGTTGACATGTAAAGAAAAAACCAAGGAATATGTATATAGAGTAAATAAAATAGATGTGACATGGTGCGCGGGTTGGCGGACTCACGGGTTCACATTTATAGTCATGCCTATGTATGACGAGTTTGACCGACCGCAACATGAGATTTAGTAATTTATAGAATATTATAACATTTTACCAAGATTTATAGTAATTTATACAATGCTATAATTTATCACGAGTCTGACCGACCGCTTTGTACAAATAGAATAAATTACATTAGTGAATAATTTTTGAAAATATTTTTTTGTCTCCACTTGTCAAATAAATGAAATAACTAATTTCTTAAAACTATATTAGAGAACTTGCACAACGTATGCAGATTAGAGTTTTTTGTAACCATACCTCTTAGTCTCAGGCATACACGTTGTATTTACTGCAACACATTGCACCTCATTTTTTTCAGACCTGGCATAGAAGGCTCCAACCCTATGCCCAATTACTATGTTCTTGTTTCAATGTAGCAATACAGAGAATACAATGGACATGAAAACAAGCTACTACGTAGGAACACATGAAAAAAAAGATGGAGTAAAAATTTATTTAATTCAAGATAGCAGCACAAAAAATAGAATTGACATGAGGACAAGTTAATGTACAGGAACATATGGAGTATCCAAGGAGAAAAAAAAATAGAGTTGCAAACCAGTGCAACAAATATAGACAGAGTTAATGAAAAACTATTGGATATGGAACACGGGTAGAAATATGAACCTTTTCATGGATTCTTCTACATATCTGGTTAGGATTTATTTGCAGTGTCTAGTTTTCCCATTTGTTTCTATGAAAAAAAACACAAAACAAAACGGGCATGAACATAAGTTGACATGTAAAGAAAAAAGCAAGTACTGTGTACATAGACTAAATAAAATAGAATAAAATGAATAGAGTAACAAATAGTGTTAGAAGAATGTACCTTTTTTTTTTTGTTCATCTAAGTTAGTGTGTGTATATATATATATATATATATATATTTATTTTTTTTGTAAAAAAATTTTGTGACCAAAATCAATTACAAACCAGGGAAAACTAAGAAGTTGGATATCTCGATTTTCTGCAACAAGATAGACATATATGTTTTGAAGCATAGAAATATGATTATGTGATATGCTTGATGTATATTTCATAATTCAAGTGAAATACCAACTGTATGGTGACCAGACCAGTATGTGTACAAACCAGGGAAAACTAAGAAGTTGGATAATTTGGTTTTCTGCAACAAGCTAGACAGATATGCTTTGAAACATAGAAATGTGACTTTTCAATATGTTTGATGTATATCTCATAATTCAAGTGCAATACCAATTGTATCGTGATCAGACCGGTATGTGTCTAAGATAAATATGTTGTATTGAGAAATGGGCACATTTGACCATACATGGTCAATAAACGTGTTTTGTACATGGCTTGTGTTGTTCAAAAGAAAGCGGAGATTGTATTTGCACATGTAGTTTTTCAATTCTTTTTTTCTGGCATTATTTTGTAGCATGTCAATATTGAAGTCTCCTACAATCACAATGGTTTTATTCAGGTGCAAATGATCTAATGCATTAGAAAGAACATTTAGTATGTTGGAGAATGTTGCATGGGGAGCAGCATACAAATTCAGTATTGCAATTTTTGTTCCTTGGAAAAATACTTTTGCAAGCACCATCTCAACATTCCTTTCTTCGAAATGTATATGCTCCAAAATTGTTACATGTTTTTTCACCAATATCATCACCCCATGTGTAATGTAACTTGATATGCAACTGTGATTTGGAAATTGTTTGTTTTGCATGCATAATGCCATGTATGTTTCTTGCAAGCACAAAATATCGGATTGCATTGTATCATAGTCATTGAGTATATCATCCATGTGTGCATGTAAGATGCACTTGTTAAGAGAGAGAATTGATACAGATGATTTTGTTTGTATGAATTGGTAATCATACTGCAGATGCCATTTTGCGGTAGTCCTTAGGCGTTGCATTTCAATATCAACTTTATGTTTGACTTTGAAATTATCTTTTGTAAGAGGACTTAGTAAATACAAGGAGTCTATGCTTTTGACATGGGATAGTGTTGTGTATACACGCCCATGTATTCGAATTCCAACAGGCTGAAATGCAACACTATCAAGTGTTAGTCCTTGCGATCTGTGGACTGTACGTGCACATGAAAGTTTAATTGGAAACTGTTTTTGAATCTTCAGTCGACCTGTCTTTGTTGATGTCGATACTGGCTTTGATATTCACAAGATAGGTGTCCAATCACTTGCAGTGTTTGAATTATATAGATAAGCCAACTTGTTTGCTTGTCGCTTGCCTATATGCGGTTCATGGAACTTAATCCATAGGACATCAAGTTTTTCTGTTTTTGTATAGCCTTTGAGTATTCCATCTGCACCATTGACCAAGCCATCCTGTGAATCATAGTTGCAAGCATATATTTCAACCAACATTTCTAATTTTAGGACAAGCTTCAAAGGTAAAGCGGTTGTATGTTCATGATGTGGCATATTTCCATGGTTGTCTTCTTCCAGGTCAATTGAATTGATGATGATATCATTGCCAGGCATGAGCGATAGCATGTACCTGTTATGCATTGCAACATCCTTATTTGTGTAGAATAGGTAAGGGAAGGTTGAGTTTGTTGGTGCAGGTTGCAAGCCCCTCGAATTGATATATATTAAGTCATCATGTGTTTGGATGTTTGTCCGCATTCTATTCAGAATTGCAATAAATGTTTCATCTTTCTGGCGCATTGTAGTATGCAATTCAAAGCATTTAATATTTTCCCTCCAGAAGTCATGCACCACTGTTTGCATGTTAACTGTAGGTTGTTCAAATTTCAAAGAATCTTGGTTTGTCTGTGCCTGGTAAAGATCCCCACAGAATATCATGTCAATATTTTCAAAGTATTTCGTGTGCACATGTTTTATGCTTCTTAGTCGGTTGTCAATGGAACACAAGAAGAAACTTCCAATCAAAGATGACTCATCTATAAAGATAAGTTGCAGTTCGTCATAAATCTTAGACAAGGTATTTAACATTTCCTTGCTAAGTGGAAGAAACTGTGACTTGTTAAAAGGCATAAAAAATGCAGAGTGAACTGTTGTTCCACCTGCATTATATGCATCTTTTCCTATGTATGCAACTATTAGGCCCTTTGGTTTCATAGGATCTGAGGAATTGTTTGAATCATAGGTTTTTATAAGCATTTGGAACAGTGCTTTCGTTGTGAATGTCTTGCTTGTTCCTGCTTCGCCTGTAAGGAACAAGTGCACATGAGTGTGCATGCTCAAGAGTTTTTTAAGTGCATTGTCCTTTAGAATTGTTTGTTGTTCTCGATTCAATAGATGTTTGATTATGTGGTATTCATTATTTTCAATAAGGAAAGGATGTTTTGTGACTTGAAAACCAATATTGATACGTTTTTCAATGACACCTGCTTGAGGATGAGGCAAATCTACTTGCAAGTCATAGGAATCACATGGAGTTCTGGTTGTTTTTCGGTTTGTGAATGTCTCATCAAGATTGTCAGGGTTTTCTAGTCCATTAACTGCAATTTCTAGATCATTCTGTGTTGGATTAACATTGTAAGTAAATCTAGCTTCATTGATTTGCACTATAGTCTCAGAGGCAACATACGTCGCTTCCCATGTAGGGAAGTTATGTTTTAATGTGTCTTCATTTTCATCGAACATAATGTATAACAATAGTTTTTCTCTACAATAGTTTTCATAGTCAGAATGTTTATTGTATTTGAGAAACCATATCACAGAGGGTTTTTTGCTTTTTGATATGGGCACACCATTTTTTTTGTAATGCGATACGAATTCTGTTAAGCAGATATGCTTAATAGGAGATGGACGCTGAAGGTAATAATCAATAATAGAACGACATAGCACGTCTTCTGAATTGTCAGGCTCTTGTTCTAGCAAACATGGTGGTTTAAGCACAAATGTGCGTTTCTCAAGTGGAGATGTGTTTATGAAGACACATTTTCTTGAACTACAATTGAGGGTAGGGAAAGTGCAATGTGGACTGCTTGTTGAGTAGACATTTGTTGAAGATTAAGTAATGTATTTCCAAGCATACATATCATTTATATGGCATCAATATGACTTCTTTCATGTTCTTTGCGTATTATTTTGAATGCACTTGTCATAGATTTTTCAACCTTTGTCATATACGAGGTACAGTACGATGTCGCAACATATGCATTGAGGACGTACTGCGCATCTATATTTGCATTCCACATAACTGGCATGTCCTTGGAGAAACTGTTGTTCTAGATATGGAAAAGTTTTCGTTTAAGGAAAATTGTTGGTTGTTTAAGTGTACATTGTATGGCTTGGATGTACTCATCTTCTGATAGATTTAGCTTTGTCAAGAAGTCATCAAATCTCATCAACTCGTCAAACTCTCGTTGTTCTAGAAATGCGAACAAGGATTTAGATTTCTCAACGACAACATTTTTCTCTAAACTAAGTGGCTCTATGATTCTTGTTGCTCTCATTGGTGGCATGAGGAAGTTGTATCTGCAATGTGAGTTTTTTCGTTTTCTACAACTTTTTGTATGATAATGTCTATGAACTTTGGCAAGTTCTGGATCCAAATGATCTGTGTCGCATGTTATGTATTTGTCCACAAACTGCTCGATTTTTGAATTGTTGTCAGATCCATAGACCGCTGCACCCTCTATCCACAACAGTGCGTGGTCATGTTCATTCCCCATATTCTGAAATTTAGTCACAAAAAAATGGTCCGATATTTTTCCGAAAAACGTTTCATCATGGCATATCAATTGTCTCAAAGAATTTATTATATGTCTATAGTAGCGAGTACATGTCACTGGGTCTTTTCTTATGAGGTAGTCAATGTCATTATTTTCCAGTGTATCGGTTTGTTTTTTACGTTTCCTGTTCCTATGCAAGTCAAATATCGCAGCCACCAATGGATCCCAATAATGCTCTGCACTTGTAAATGTGATGAAAAATGTTGGCGGGCCCAATTGTCGGATCATTGCAAAAATAGTTTTCTTGTTTTGTTGCAAATAGTCAGGAGAGATGCGAATGTTTTTGAAATCTATGTATCCAATATCAGATTTCAAGATTTTTTCTAGGTTTACTTTGTACTTGACATCCTTGGCCAACAACTTTCTTCCTTGTAACTTTCCTTTTCTTATTTGGACCCACATGCAAAATAACACTTGCTCTATTATTATGCGCATTGTTTTGAAAAAAAAAATTGTTTTGTGATAAGAGAAGTCACCGCTTGAATGTAGCAGCTCCCATCGAACTATTTTATGGTAACTGAATCATTCTGTAAGGTCAGTGGGACATGGATCTCCATAGAAGAGTGTTGGGAAGTTCATTTCCTCAGTGAATTTGTCCTTGAATATTCCAAGTGGAAGTTGCCCCTCAACAGGTGCAATCTTGACAATCTTGTCTTGCAAGTCACGAATGCACTGTGAATGAGTGAATCCATGCACCAATGTCTCAGTAGGTGTTTCATTCTTCGATTCATCACTTGTATCAAATTCACTAGTAGTTTCAAGAGTCTGTGCAAAGCTTCCATCCTCTTCTCCAAGAACATTGTTCCAGTTCTCATTTATACAAATGTTCTATGCTTTGTACATGGCCCTGGAACATAATTCTTTTAATGCTTTCATAACAACATGCACACACACTTTGCTTGTCTGATATGCATTTTTGTATTGCAAGTGTCTTTTGAGAGCCACAACAATTGTCATTGTATCGCTAATGAATTGTGGAAAGGCTTTTTGCACAACATCTATTTGAATAGACACATTAATAATTGATCATGTTAAAACCATCTGAGGTCGTTTATAGCCCCAGGGTTTGATTTGTGCAAATGAAATTCGTAGAGACACAAGTCTCTCTTCAAGTTTCATAAGTGCACTTACATGTGGTAGCGGTGTATTACATCTTATTTGGTCAGGGGTTGCAAATTGTGGCAGTTTTCCATTTTCAAGCAACCGTTTGCATGGAAGCCAAATTTTGCCACTGGAAAATGTTTTATCATGTACTGTCAAACAAAGGTATTATTCTTCCAAATCAGGCGTGAAAGACTTACTATTTTTTGCGAAATTCAATTGATTGCAAATTGCACATGCAATGGAAGGAGTGTCTTTGATTTGTTTCATGTAGGTCTATCTTGCATCTTTCTTCCATAGGGAAGTATGGGTAGAAAGTGTTTGATGGTTTTCATTGGTAGTAGTGCACGGTGTTGCTTCTAGCCCACATAATGTGATTTTTTCCTCTTGGACAGTTGCATGACCATTGTGGGATATGCAACCGTACCTGTTTCTGTTGTGTTGTGCACGAACAATTTTTTTTAGATTGTGATATGTCAATTTCTCTCTAGAAGGAAGCGTAGTAATGTATTTTTTTCTCTCACGTATGACCTTTTTCAAGTTGTGATAACTTAGTCTACATTTCTTGTTCAATGCCAGGATGACCTCATGGCAACTGGGATGAATTTCATTCTGATTAAATATCATGCGACGCTTATGCAGATTCGATGTGGTTTCGTTGGCATTGACACTGGACCCTGAACCGACAATATTTCCTATATTACCAATGTTTTTTTTTCTCTCACGTGTGACCTTTTTCAAGTTGTGATAACTTAGCATATGTTTTTTGTTTAAGCCCTGTATGGCCTCATCACAACTGGGACAAATTTCATGCATAACATTTTTCAAGTTGTGATAACTTAGTCTACGTTTTTTGTTTAAGGTGTGTATGGCCTTATCGCAACCGGGAGGAGTTTCATTGTCATTAAAAAGCATGGCACGTGTATGAAGATTCGATGTGGTTTGGATGGCATGGATAGTTGACCCTGAACCATTGATATGTCCCAGCAAAGGTTGATAATGGATATCTGTCGTATCTGTTTTCAATGAGATGATGCCAATTGTTCGATCGTAATTTGAATCAATAGACCAGGAATGGACAGTTCCATCTGGCAGGGCCGACCAAACCTGGATATTTACTCTGAATATTATAAATAGCCATTGCAAACAAAATCTGCCACCCTCCATGTTTCCTTTTTCATATGCCAATGCCATGTTTACAAGGTATTCTTGCTAACTTCCAATTGCCGACATAATTTTTAGGAGATATGGAGAAAGGTGTTGATGCAAGCAGCTAAAATCCTCTTGGCTGCCACCTATAATTGCATTGCAAAAGGACTATACAATGTAAAGCTGCAAAGACTGCACATCGAACTTTGTTGCTACCAAACATCAAATTGCATTGATCAAACTATCTCCACAACTAGATACAACAGTTGTTGCTATCTGAAAACCATGGCAGTCTATGCGATGCATAATCCGTTTCCACTGCGATTCAAGGTCTTTGCAAATGAGGAACAAGTAAATATGAGGTCCTCCAAGATTGCAGATAGACAATTTTCTATACAGTAGTGGTTCATAATGACCACTGACAGGATTGACATCGTGGAACAAGATGCAATATGGATTGCTAGATGCAGTTTTGTTGAATAGTAGATATCTTGTTTTTCTTGTCAATGACCATATTCCAATTAATATATTGAGCCACTTAGACAACCACCGTATACAAAATGTATCTCCCCAAAGTCCCCTCTCATGTGTAGGCAGAATTGGAGATCCAGACAACCGCATCTTTGAAAAATACGTAGTGACATCATGTATTCCATGCAACTGCCAAAGAAAATCAGATGCCAATTCGTATTCATACGACTCCAATGCCTCAACGTCGCCATTTTTTAAACAACCCAAGAAATAATCTATCAATCCATTGTGCAGGTCGGTTGAGGAATAACAGAAATGCGGTAGAACCTGAAATGCATCGAAAAGGCAATCTCCTACAATATACGAGAATACATCTAATCTAAAAAGCCCATTGTTATGAAACACCTCGTCGATGTTGTCATGTATAATTGAGTCTGTATCTATTTCATACGACTCAACATCTATTACTTGTTTCATCTCTTAAACTATGATTTTCAAGTTGTTTCTTAGCTATTTTTAGTTTATATGAAAAAAGAGAAAAGGGGAAAAAAAAACGAAAAACAAAAAAAAAAGACAAATAGAAAACTACAAGTGTGGAACTGCGTACCAATCTCGATATATATCCTTCAACCTTCTTCTTGTCAAATACAATCCCCCCTAGTCGCCACAACAGATGACAAGAAAACAAACATATAGTGAACACTGAACCAAACAGAAGAAACAACACAAATAAATAACACTATAAATTTGCTGAGCACAAAGACCGATTTGAACCTATTCAAGGCGTGCATCCTACAAGCTTCTCAGAGGCAGAAGATGTTCTGTAAAATAGAAAGAACAAGACAAAGGAAATATATGGAAAATAGAAAGGACAGGACAAAGGCAACAGTTGGATGGAGTTTTTGACCCAGAGAATAAAAGCATTCCCTGTCACTACACCCCGACGGATGGTTCCCCCTTGTGACAGCTCTGAATTCGTTTTCTAAACCCCTTTGCATTGCAATTTTGGAAATAGATACGACACAATATCCAGGACGTGGAAGTTGGCATATGAAAACGCATGGTTTCCAGGAACATAAAATAAGACCACACAGAAAGATGTTTTGCAACAGAATTTCGAGGCATGGACTCCTACCATTGAAAAATCTTGCTTGCAAGGTGAAAAAAGAACAAGCAGGAAAAAAATAATAGCAATAAAACGATGGCACAAAAACTTACCCATCAACGAGGGATGACAAGAGCACAACCCAAAAACTTGCAAACCGCAACAACAGGTCCAACAACTTGCAAAGTAGAAGAACAAAAAACTAGTGAACAACCATGAAGATGTCCAACTGCAATTGCAGGACCTCAACTTTGCAAAGTTGAATCAAACAACAACAAGCAGCATGGAACGAACCAACGAACAAGCATCAACCGATGAACCAATGATGTCGGTGAAGAACAATATTGCACAATTTCACTGCAAACAACACTATCAAAAAAATGGAACGAAACTGTATTGTAACACATTCGTACAATAAACATTTAAGGCTGCGAGACCTGTTAGGTAAACACTTAATACTGTCAGAACCGTCGAAGGGCATCGCCCTGTGCAAACAATTAAGAAAGAATGCAGTGTGGCAGGCCTGTTTACGTACACAACAATGACAAAGACTCTTGAAGTACGCAGCAATAAAGAAAAATCAAACATAGTAATAGTAATAAAATAATAATAATAATAATAACAATAGTTCGAACACTGGGGACTATGCTAAAAAAAAAAACTGACTGAGATGACAAAGTAATATGAAAACTGACTATCCATGTGCAATAAGACCTCAAATCTATTAGTACAAACTTTGGATATCTAAACATTTCAATACGAATAGTACAAATTAAGAAAAGCACCGTACATGATAAAACTTTGGATATGGCAACATATAATTCATTGGGAATAACGAAGTTGGCAATAAGACCTCAAATCTATCATCCAATCAGATCATGACATATATGAGTTTTTTTATTATATAAAAAATAATGCTTTTACTTTTGTAGTTCGAACATTAGAAAGTATGCAAAAATTTGTAGTGAAACCACAAACTAATATAAAGTCAACGAATTATCGATCGCTATAGTCCCTCTATGCCTTCAGTAGGGACTAATAACAATCATTTCACTTTCTTATTTGGGGAATTTTATTTAATTAAAAGGGTAATAATATGTGCATACACACACTTGTAAGTTTTAAAGATATAGGAGGGAAAGCGGGTGAGAAAAAGGAGGAAAAGTAGCTAGGAGATGGGTGAATAATAGGCATATTACTTAATGAATAATAAATAATTATTAAAACTTGGATATAATTAGGGGTGGCATGTGGGAGGGATTATCATAAACCCCATAGGTACAAGAATATATATCTTTGTTTGTAGTCTTGGCATATCTACTAACAACTAGGTTGAATCATGTGCGCTCCTTTAAGGTTTGAAATTAGTCAACAATCTTCATACTCAAAGCCTAAAAGTGGTGGGGCATTCCAAGAATGTTATTAGGTATATTGTATTGGGCACTAATCCTCTTGATTTGAGGTTGGATTCTGTGTTTGAAAGGATTAGTTAAGCTATAACCTCAATCTCCAATATAAAATTTTATCGTGTTCTACGGAAAAATAATCCCATTGTGGATCATTTTACCAATTAGGCTACTTTAGGAAAAGAGGTAGATATTGTCATTAATGGTAAGACATACCATCAAACTCTACCATGAATCATGAAGGATAAACCACATATATATTAAGTAAGTGGGGACATGTCCAATTGTAAGGATGGTAGATCATATGTGAGATGACATAATGTGAAGCAACCTCTCCCTCCCCATCACATGCTTCAATTCATTTACTTGCATTCCTATGAACCTACGCACATTATTTGGCACAAATGTTGTGGGACTATGGTACTATGGCTATACTTATTTGTTTGTCATTTAAGGTATACAAGTTTGAGCTTCTAGTTGGTGGCTTTTGGTTAAGGAATTTGGATGATAGTATAGCTCCTCCTCTTTTTTGGATTCACAGGTAAGTGGACACCTCCATCCACTTCTTTTTCTACATAATTGGAAGGATTGCAATTGGTACCCATTTTCATTTTTGAAGAGTATGCCCCTGCTTCTCCTTTAGGGGGATTGGTTGCATTTCTAGGATATATACTTTACTATTCTTGTGATTTCGCTTCTTTGAAGAATCTCTGGTTTAATCCAGACCCCTGATTAGTTATCAAAGAATTATTTGGTATCATATAGGGAACCAATTTGTTTAGTGGGTGGTATTTTTCTTCAAGGGTATCATTTTCAGAGGACACAGATGAGTTCTTTCTATTCATCCCTTTACTCGACATTAATCCCCATGATTTTTTTTTGGACACTCTCTATTTATTTCTTGGGTGCTGAGAAGTTTGGTATTTCTTATTTGGCCTGAGAATTTTGGTTTCTTAGTTTATTGTACCCGACTATGCGTTTTGTAATATTTCTCTTCCTAGATGGACTATCAAGAGATTAGACGAACATTGAGGAGGCATGACAGTATAATTGAAGGAAATCAAATTTCAATTCTCACAATTTTGAATAAAAATCAGGAGTAGGATATTGATATAGCCTGCCATATTGAAACCATAATGGGACATCGATGCAACAAAACCACCAAATTAATCAATGGAGGCAAAATGTGCATCAATTTGAAGAATGGTAGTAAATTTGACAAAAGGAGAGCACTATGTAACTTCCAACCAAGTTCACTTAGCGAATTCAAACTATGGGAAACTATTGAAGACAATATAGTGCACAAAATCCTTGAAAATGAAGATTTGAATATGTAGGTGATGGACTCAGACAAAGAAGCATCGGATGAAATCACTAGTTGACACATCCCTTGACTCAATATGATTCATGTAAGCTCTACTCCATTGTATATCATTGACATGAATTAGGTCCCATTCTTAATGCTAGGTGGATTTCTTCGGATGCAAAGAGCCACTAGATTTGGTGGTTGCATGGGGTTTGGTTGATTCAATTTTCTTATAAGCTTTGGGTTTTCGCTTGGTTGGTGATCTACCAAGGTCTCCCCTCCAAAGTCTGGCTGGCCAAAAGTGGTATTTTTGATGGCCTTTGCCCCTCTTGCTTGAAGTCAGAATCAGTGAAGCATATCTTGAGGGAATGCTTCTTCTCAAGATCTTGATGGGCTCAGGTTCAATATTAGTAGGCAAACATCCTTTAGGGGCATTTGCATTGGTAGACAGTTTTGTTTGATGATTCTAGATTCGTGACTCGAGATTCCTCGGTTGGTATTTGACATTGTTTGAGAGTGTCTGCTTTGTATATAATTTGGAAACTCTATTGCAAGTTTTTTTTTTTTTATAATGAGGTTAGTTCTCATTCAGTTTTTTGTCAATTTTGGCAAGATGAGGTACGTATGCAATTTCTAGCAAAAGGGGCATTACTGACTAGAGATGCCAAATTGTCAGATTTGACCGCTTATCCTGATTTTATAGCTTCTTTAATATCCCTTCAGAAGAGGATATGATGTTCATTGTATATACCCTTCTGTCTTTTTCATGTGTTTCTAGTTGTTGATGTAAATATTTTCATGTATATATAAGAAGTATCTTTTACAAAAAAATAAATTGGATGTTTTACAAAGTAATTAGGATTTTAGGCTTAGTTTCTAGAAGTAATACTATCAGGTACTTTTGGAAAATGTTGTATTTGAAACTGCTTATATTGTACAACTATATGTTGGTTCTATGCTCTATTTTGGACCGTG
>JASDQU010438805.1:78265-92765 GCA_032191745.1 Picea mariana | reverse complement strand
TTAAAATATACTTTATGACATGCAAAATTTATATGAATAATCTTTAGAAAATTAAAATTAAAAATTAAAAAAATAAATCAAATTAATCATTGTCTTGATCATGCTATTCATTTTCCATTTTTAATTTATTTACATGAATATATACCAACAATTAAATTCAATTAACTAATATGAGAAAAAAAAAAATCAAATTATCTAATCTTATAATGTTATTATTTTCCATTTTTAATTTATCTACATATTGTGTGTTTATGTGTTTCAAATAATGTATCAAAAACTAATATGGAAAAGAATAGGTCTTTTATAGTATATTAGAAGATTAGTAAAATTAAACTTTGCTAAATAATTTATGTCTAAATTAGTAGATGCAAACTTAGTTAAATCATTGGTGTATTTAATGGAATATTGACATAATTTATTATTATTGTGATGTATTTTTCCACACGTGGATTGTTTTTGTTGGCCTTCAAGTTCATTATCATAAGCATTATTTCTCCAATATTCATGTCTTTGAAGAGGATACATGGACATTCTTTATAATTAAAAACCTCATCATCTTAGAGAAAATATAATGATAAACATTTTTGCGAGTTCATGGTGTCTATAATGATAAATGGTATCCAATACATTAGTATGTGCCATCATTGAGTTTAATGAGACATGTAGGGTTCATATGAACAATCTTTAGTATTCTAGAACCAAGATTGAGGAGAAATGATCAAATAGTCATAAAGGCAGTGATATTTTCATAATAGAAAAAAGTTTTTTATATTCATAGGAATATATATGTTACAATCAATCAACAATCTGTACAAGCTTGTTTTATAATATTTTAAAAAAAAAAAAAGTTTTGTTTCGTAATATTTTTTTTCAAAAGTTTTGTTTCATAATATTTTTTCATAAAAAAGTATATTCATAGGAATATATATGTTACAATCAATCAAAACAATCTGTACAAGCTTGCTTCATAATGTTTTCCAAACCATCTTATACTACTTTCTTCATTTTCATATTTATTAAATTATTTTTTTAAAATAATATGTTGATAATTTAATTTAATTTATATATATAAATTTTAGAATTTTTTTTTTAACATTTTAAAATATTTATAATATAAAATAAAATAAATTCATCAATTTATTGAATACAACATATGATGTTAATGTCATTTATCATCTTTCTCATATGATACTAATGTCAATTTGTCATTTATTCAATATATAGAATGATGCCATGTTAATTTATTCAATATAGGTTGATGTTTTTTTTTTTTGAGTAAAAAAGGTGGAACCTGCTATATTAATTTATCGAAGAAACTTTGACAAAATGTACAGTGATATAGGTCTGAGTCACCAAAAATGTTTCCGTTTACCGGAAACCAGCATAGTTTGGAGAGCATGTAACAGTAGCATGATAAAACAAGAAACAAAATAGCATCTGTCCTGCCCGGAGGAAACCAGGACAGATGGCTATAGTCCAAATGGACATATAATAGTAGCATGATAAAACTAAGAACCAGGAAAAGCATAAAAGACCTAGATACCCTGTGACTTGTCGCCCTTGCTTGTCTGCCACGTGGACCCAACCGGGATGGAAAATGCCTGCGCGCAGAGAGGGCACTTCCGCTTAGCTGGAACATTGGAGTACGTGTCAAGGAGCAGGTCCAGACGTTGGCCCATGAGAAGGGATCTATGCTCCAGGTCTGCCATGTGGCCTCAGAGTTCGAACACCAGAGCCAGATGCTCTGCACGGAGGAGAGAGCCATGCAAGCCATCACCCACGTCATTGAGGGATACATCCCTCAATTCCACGGTCGCTCCAATTCCAGCGTCAAGCTCCATCAGCTCTGCACCATCCACTTCTTCCTTCCTCGCCAAGCGATTGTTGTTCGCATTCACTTCTGCTCTGGTTTTATCCCGCGTTTCTTCCTCGAACGCTGCCTGCATATCATGGCTGGTGGGGCTGTAGTCACCCGGCCGCTTCCATCCTGGTGTGTCGCCTCCATGGCTTGGGGCTCCGGGGTGGTCGTCAAGTCCTCCATGAACGGAATTTCTTCCATGTAACAGGTGGGAAATGCGTCCTCAGCACCATCCTCCTGCCTGTCTCCAGGCTTAATTGTCGTGGCTTCGCTGCTACATCCGGCTCCTGTCTCCGCAATGATGGCATGCTGAGCCAATTTCTCAGCTCGAGCCTTCTTTCAGAGAATGGAGGTTGCCATCGCCAGAGCACGCTCTAGCTTTTCTTTCCTTTGCCGCTGCGCCTTGTGGGTGTACTAGGCCGAGCCACGACGAGACCTGCCCCGTTTTCTGGCCATAATTGCCAGGGAATAGATGATGATACAGTGAGGTTGCAGCGAGATGGGAGTAAGCCAGGCTGCACCAGAGCTGCACCAGAGCTCCCAGACGAAGAGGAGAGACGGAGCAAGAGCAGACCCACTCTGTCCAGGCTCATGAAAAAGCAAATTGCTAGGAATTTCCTCAACGAATTGCAGCGAGATGGGAGTGAGCCAGGATGAGAAGTATACAGGACTGCATCAGAGCTCCCATACGAAGAGGAGAGCCGAAGCAAGAGCAGACCCACTCTGTCCAGGCACATGAAAAAATAAATTACCAGAGGCCAAAGTCACCTGACCCTCCTTAAACCCTGTCATGTTGAGTGCGCTGTGAGCAAGAGTGATCGCGCGAGGGAGGTGTCCCTCCACCGTATAACTGCTGTTATGGCCGTCCACCATCGTAAATGCAGGCTTGTGGGTGGCGGCCATCAACATTTATGCTATGGCTTAGTGCTAAGCCTAGTGTCAATGGACTTCCGCGTGTCACCCCATCCGGGGAATATAGGTTGATGTTAATGTGTAATGTAAATATATTATTTTTTATGGCCATCACACATTATTTTTTGTGGGCATCATGTTTTTAGTCTTCTTTCACTTTCATGTTCACTACTATTTGGTGTAAATGTTGTTGGACTATGGCACTATGGTCAAACTTCTCTTTGTGTGTCATTTCAGGCATACAAGTTTGAGGTTCTAGTTGGTGGATTTTGGTATGGGAATTTGGATGATAGTATGGCTCCTCTCCATTTCTAGATTTACGGGTAAGTGAACATCTCCATCCCCTTCATTTTATATAGAATTAGAAGGATCACAATTGGTACCCGATTTCAATTTCGAAGAGTATGCCCCTGCGTCTCCTTTAGGGGAATTGGTCACATTTCTGGGAGATATACTTTACTGTTCTAATGATTCTGATTCTTTGAAGGATTTATGGTTTAATATGGACCCACGGTTAGTTATCAAAGAAGTTTTTGGTATTAGATAGGGAACCGAGTTGTTTAATGGGTGGTATTTTTCTTCAAGGGTCTCCTTTTTAGAAGACATGAATGGGTTCTTTCTATCCAGCTTTGGTCTTAGCATTAATCCTTGTGATGGTTGTTTTGGCCACACTCTATTTATTTTTTGGGTGCTGAGAAGTTTAGTATTTCTTTTTCAGCCTAACATTTCTAGTTTCTTTGTTTATTGAACCATGCTATATGTTTTGGAATCTTGCTCTTCCCAGATGGACTATCAATATATCATATGAGCATTGAGGAGGCATGAAGATATAACTGAAGGAAATCAAACTTCAATTCACACAATTTCGAAGAAAAATCAGGAAAAGGATATCAATATAGCCTCCCAGATTGAAACCATAATAGGGACATCAGTGCATCATAAATGTCAAATTAACGTAGTGGAGACATAATGTGCATCACTTCAAATCATGGTAGTAAATTTGACAAAACGAGAGGAGTCTGGAACTTCCAACCAAGTTCAAGACAATATAGTGCACCAAATCCCCAACAATGAATATTTGAACATGTAGGTGATGGACTCGGACAAGGAAGCAACGAATGAAGTTTCCAACTAACACGTCTTTTTGCTAAGTTTACATGTTTTACAATTTAATTAGGATTTTAGACTTATTTTGTAAAAACAATAATATTAGATACTTTTGAAAAATGTGATATTTGAAAGTGCTTATATTGTACATTTATATGTTGGCTCTATACTCTATTTTAAACTATGATTTTTTTGGTTATGAAACCAAAAATTTAATATATTTTCAATGCAAACATTTATACAAATTATTATACATAAATAGCAAATTTTTATCTAATATATATTTTTCTTTTTAATTTAAATATACATAACAATTATTTAAATTAATATAAATAATACCAATTTCTTATTATAAATATATATAATTTACATTGTATTTACATTTAAAATGTGACTTCACAACATGAAAAATTTATATGAACAAAGGTTGAAAAACAAAATTACTTTGTTTTTATAATATCATTCATTTTCCATTTTTAAATTTTCTACCTATATTGTTTATGCGTCTCGAGTAATGTATCAATAATTAAATTGAATTAAGAAGAAAAATAAAGTAGGTTTTATATTAGAAGATTAGTACTTTGTTAAATCACTTATGTCTTTATGAGCAGATGCAAACTTAGTTAAATCATTGATGTCTTTAATCTAACCGTGGCATAATTTATTATTACTGTGATCCACACGTGGATTGTTTTCTTGCCCTTCGAGTTCATTATCACACGTGGATTTTTAAGAATAAAAAATTTCTCTTTTTCCAATATTCATGGTCTTCAAGTTCATTATCACACGTGGATTTTTAAGAATAAAAAACTTCTCTTTTCCAATATTCATGGCCTTTGAAGAGGTTAATAAATCACATAGATATTATTTATAATTAAAAACTTTTAAGAGAAAACATAATTATAAACATTTTTGTCAATGGATGGTGTTTGAATGAATTTTGATTACTCATTTGCATTAAGTTCACCATGATAAATGGGATCCAATACATTACCATATGCCATCATTGAGTTTAATGGGACATGTAGAATTTATTTGACCAATCGTTAGGATTTTATAATTAAGATTAGAGAAATGATAATGAGGGTATTAAGTTAATATAATCATATTTCGTTAAGAATCATCAACACGTCACTTATAGAAATTGAATCTAGATGAAAAAATTAATAACTAATCTTCTCAACCACCAAAACTAAACCCAATTAACTATATATATATTTTAAAAACAATAAAAACTTAATTTTATAATACTATAAAATAATTATATTATTAAATAAAATCAATTTACCATTTTATTCGGTATGATATAACATACTAATTGGTGTCATGTTAATGCCATTTATTATATGTTGAGTATATTAATTCTTATATGCATGATGTTTTTAATTTTCATTCACTTTAAAATTCTCACTCATTTTCTCTATTTTCCTAAAAATTTTGGACTTTTTATTATATGTTGAGTATATTAATTCTTATATGCATCATGTTTTTAATTTTCATTCACTTTAAAATTCTCACTCATTTTCTCTCTTTTCCTAAATGTTTTTGAACTTTTATGTTATGTGTTTTTTTTTCTAATGTTATATAATATAAATAAATATTCATAAAATATAAATAAATATTTTTTTTAGGAAAAAAAAAGTAATTTTATTAAAAAAAAAAATTACTTATATATTCTTCAAATGTGTTTAATCAATCTTATTTCTCATGTATAATTACCTTGTTCATTAAATCCGTATAATTACCTTGTTCACCCAGTTCAAAGGTAAATTACTAATAAATAAGATTTTAGTAAAGTTTTAAGTGTTAATGTTTGGGCCAAAGTTTTTTAACAAATATTTGCAAACACCTTTATAGTTGAAGTGGAGGTTTTTTATGATGCTTTTGGAAAGGCGTTTTGTAAAGATTTTGTAGAGGGTTTTGGTAAGTAGATGTCAAAGGTATTCTATAGTAAGTTGTTTAAAGTTGTTTAAAAACGCTAGTCATCTATGGCAGAAAAGTATGTCATTTTAAATCAACTATTGTCCAAAAAAGACTGGGTTGTGCGTAACAACCACCAGTGAATCGATCATATACAATAAGCATACAGACTGGGTAGTTAATATCAAAACCAAGCATCCAAAAGAAGCATTATATTAGCAACATAATTCCTCAAAATTTCTGAGTTTATTGATGGATTAGACCTTTAATCAATTGTATCACCAAGGGTTGTGAATATATTATGAAGTTCCCAATGAGGACTTCTCATTGATCTACCACGTGCCCCTGCCCAATGCCAAACTAGCCTTTGAGTGTCTATATGCCTCTTCATTCCTATACACATGGTTGAAAGTGATATGAGTGAAAAGTGATGAAGATCTTTTGACATCCTGAAATAGTGGCTGAAAAGTGTAGTTGTGAAGAGTGGCAGTCTTATTCATGCATCTGATGTTTAATTGAGAGTCTCTATATATGGTTATTTGAGATATCTCTTTTTCCTTTGACAATAAAAGAGTGAGTTTGAGGGCCAATAGTTGACTATAATTGTTTGTACTTGGCCAAGGCCCGTTGAAAAAGAGATGGATTGATCCTCCATGAGGAAAATTACCCCCCTAGCTCCTCCTAGTGAATGAATCCCTTGTGTTGCATTGTCAAAAAAATCCCAAGGGATGTATTTTGAGATAAGGGTTTATGTGGAAGAGATAGATGGATGAGAGTCCGGATTTTGGGGATAAGCAGAAATAATCATTGTATTGGAAAGAATACAATGTGCTAATGCCTTAGAATATATAGACAACTATCTTACACAAACCTTGATTTTTTTGTAGTTAATTAGGTATCCCTTTTCATGAATCTTGAGTAAAGTAAAAGGTTTGGGGAATCCTTACATATCATGTATATGCATTAGAATGGACCCACCCTGCATTATTTTTGCTTGGTGAGCATTTCTTTAAAACTGCTTAGAAGTGTTAAAAACAATGAAAATCAATGAAAATGTTATTTTTGTAGGCTTANCAATTTTTCGTAAGTCATGTCAAATTGATTTGCACTTTTTTTGTAAAGATAACAATTTCTCATGTTTTGTTACAATATGTCTTTATAAGTCATCAAGGTACTTTTAAAAGATAGGGTGTGCAAATTTTCATAAGTCATGTCAAACTTGATTTGCACTTTTTTTTTTAAAGATAACAATTTCTCATGTTTTGTTAAAAAACAACTTTTCAGATTAGTATTGCAAATATAATCACTTGGCAAGGCTAAGAAGGTCATTAAGAACACTCATCAAGTTTTATACTATCATTTAGATGTAGATTAAAACCCAGGCATGCCATTTTTTCAATTCTAGCAATGACATTTGAAATTGACATTGCCAATTTTAGAGTTTTATAACTTCCATATGGAAATAGTTTTGTGAAATATGATTAAACGGGGTTGTAAAACATGCGAAATAATTCAACATTGTATCTTTTTATTATATGAATCATGCAATTAAGAGGGTTCAACATGCATTTTTTTAAGGCAAGTTAGCTTGCTAGAAACACTTTATTTTTTTGCTATATTAACCTCTTGCACTTGATTAGTGGAGTTTTTAAACCCGAGGAGTCCTAGCTAAGCATTAGAGGTGACATATAATGGATGATGAAGCACCCATAACACTTCATAACTCTTCATGAGTGCATCCACAATACAAGGAGTGCATTTTCCCAAATTTTGCATATTTTTGGCTTGTGAGAGTTGCACATAATTATTCCAACTCAAATAGTATTGTAGTTGACTAAGTGATTATTACTTTGTAATGCTCAACAAGGTTCTATTTTGAATTCATACCAGGTGGGTTAGCTCGAGTGGTTGGGTGTTGTGATTTACAAGTAGGATGTGTTGAGGTCAAGTTTCTGGGTTGGTTGGATCTATGGAATTTGTGGGCCTCACTCAATGTCCTTGATGATTTAAGCTGTCAAAACTACAACCAACTGGTTTGCCTTGGGCACCATCTTGGAAATGAGGGGAAGTGTCTAGGGGTTTGCCCATGAATTGTATTTTGAGAGGAAAAAAAGTTCTATTTCAAATTTGTAAAGTAGTAGCTAGGAGGAGTTCAAGTGGTTGGGTTCCCATGTATTGAACGAACTTCTAAACCCTTTATTTTTGTTGAGAATTAGGAAAAATGGGATTTTGGTTCACTATTGAAGAAGTGTATGAGGCCCTTGGCCATTGTTACATCCAACAACATGGAAAAACATGCTTAGTCCTATGTATACAAGTGTATTAGATCTCAGAAGCTTTTTAAACCCTTTTTATTTTTTATTTTTTTAAATAAAAAAGTGGAACCTGCTATATTAGATAGACAAAAAACTTGTACAGAATATACAAAAGTGTAGGTCTGATGTCACCAAAATGCTGCCGATTACCGGAAAGCAGCATAGGTGGAGAGCAAATAGCAGTAGCATGATAAAACATAAAATAGAGTAGCATCTGTCCTGCCCATAGGAAACCAGGACAGATGTCTATAGTCCAAATGCACATAAAACAGTAACATAATAAAACTAGGAACCAAGAGCATAAAAACCTAGGTGCCTGGTGACCTGTCGTCCTCGCTAGTCTGCCACTTGGACCCAGCCGGGATGGCAAAATCTTGCGTGCAGAGGGGGCATTTCCGCTGAGTTGGAGCATTGGAGAATGCATCGAGAAGCATGTCCATGCGCTGGCCCATGATGAGGGCTCGATGCTCCAGGTCAGCCATGTGGCCACGAAGGTCGAACACTAGAGCCAGGTGCTCTTCCCGGAGGAGAGAGCCATGCATGCTGCCACCCACGTCCACCGAGTCCACCGCTACTCCATAACCAATGTCGAACGCCCTCTGTTCCACAGCAACCTCTGCACCCGTCGTTCCTGCTTCCTTTACCTGTGTGTCATGGCTGCTAAAATTGTCGTCACCGAGCCAGGGGATCTCTTCCACAATGCAGCCGGGGGTGTAGTCTTCCTGTGCCGGAATGGGTGTGCGTTCCTCCTGATGAGTCGCCTCAGTGGCACAGGTCTTTTCTACAATCGACAGGTCCTCCCTGAACGAGTCTTCCACCACTAAACAGGGGGAAAACTCCTCCTCAGTACCAGCTTCCTGCCGGTCTTCCGGTATATTGGTCTTGACGTCACGGCTACAGCCAGCACCCGGTTCAACTATGGTGGCGAGCAGCGCCAATTTCTTTGCCCTGGCTTTCCTCCGAAGAATGGAGGTCGCTAGAGCCAAGGTGCGTTCCATTTGCTCCTTCCGTCGCCGCTGCGCCTTGTGTGCATCCCAGGCCGCACCACGGCGAGGTCTGCCTCTCTTTCGAGCCATGGTGAAAGAACAGAGCGAGTGCAGTGAAAGGCAGATGAGCCAGGACGAGAGCAAATTTAGGTGCAGGGCACGAGCAAGCCAGCTCTGTCTCGTAGCGTACAGAGAAAAATACAATGAAAATATAGAGAGCCTGGGCTCGATGAGAGCTAGACTGCACCAGAGCGTCCCAGCGAGAAGCAGAGCCGAGGCAGGTGCAGTCCCGCCCTGTCCGGGCTTATAAAAAATCAAATAACTAGGAGCCGAGGTCACCTGCCCACACTTAACCTTTCCCATCCCGAGTGCGCTGTGGTCGTAAATGATCGCGCGAGGGAGGAGTCCTTCCATCCTGTGGCTGCAGCTATGTCCGTCCCCCATCGTTAATGCAAACTTGTGGGTGGCGGCCATCGGCATTTAAGCCCAGGCTGAGTGCGCGTCCCACTGTCACCATGTAGCTGCGTATCACCCCATCCGGGGCAAACCCTTTTTATTTTGAATAAAAGAAGTAGATTGAATTGTTGTTCAAATCTATTGTGTTATTTTTTTTTGGTATATAGCTATTGATCTGTTATATTGTGAATGTTTCCATTATATAATTTTAATTTGTTTTCATAGGCACTACTTCATTACCATTCTCACAATGAAAAATTGCATGAACGATATTTACAATAAGAAACTTTTTAATGCTAAAGCAACGAGTTTTATATATATATATATATATATATATTTTATTATTAAAAAAATTATAATAACGATCCTTTTAATTTTTTTTATCTATTTAATAATGCATATATTATGAAAAATAATATCAAAAGTGTTATATAATAAATGTTGGTTGTTCATTTACATCATGTTCACAATGTTACACGAGATCCAACATGACAATATGTATAACCATTGAGTTTTGATATAAAGTTTAAGATATACAGAACAAGATTTAGAATGCTAAAGATATATGTTAATATAAATAATCATATAATTATCGATGCTAAAGATACATGTTAATATAAATCATTATATAGTTATCAAAATAACATTGATGAGATTTTCAAATGTTCTTCATTTTCTATTTTATTTATTTATCTATTGCATTGGTTTTCCTTTATGCAACTTTCAATAATTATAACAAAATTATTTTATTTATTAGTATAGAATACTAAAAAATTTAGTTAAGTAATAGAGTTTATTAAGCATATCAATTGTGTGATGTTGGCATCATTATTAATGTTGTGTATATTATGTTTTTGGTTTTTAGATTGATTGTCGTGCAAACTTTTTCGAAAGAATAAATTTAGTTATCAATTATAATCTTAATATAATTGAGATAAAACAAAAAAAATGTTTATTAGTCCCTACCGAAGGCGTAGAGGGACTATAGCAATCGATAATTCGTTGAATTCATATTAGTTTGTTCTTTGACTATTTTTTTTTGCATAATCTCTATTGTTTGAACTAGAGAACTAAAAACATTATTTTTTATATAATAAAAAAAATCTTATATGTCGTGATCTCATTGGATAATAGATTCGAGGTCTTATTGCCAGCTTCGCTATTCCCAATGTTTAATATGTTAACATATCCAAAGTTTTTGATCATCTACGGTCTTTTTGAATTTTTACTATTTTTATTTAAATGTTTAGATATCCAAAGTTTTGAGCATCGAGAGTCAATTTTTATTAGTTGACTTCATATTAGTTTGTCCTTTGACTAATTTTTTTTTGCATAGTCTCTATTGTTCGAACTATTGTTATTATTATTATTATTTATTATTATTAAGTACTTAAAGAGACATTTTTATTATTATGTACGTAAACAGGCCCGCCACACTGCATTCTTTCTTAAATGTTTAGACAACGCGAGTGATCTGGATTTAGGAGCGAAACGAACTGATTAACAAACTGAATACAATAAACACAGAGATATGAAGAATAACACAAATATCCAGTGAACAATATCTTCTATTAAATAATGAAATAGGATGAAATTGTAAAACTGCAGAACTGAAACACTTGCTCGAATGGTGGTAGCTATCTTTGAGAAGAGATGTGGCTTCTACGCACATCCATCTGAGAAAAATGGATCACAATGAGGCTCCAGAGGCCTTTTTGATATTACTCATGAATGCGAAAACCCTAGACATCCAAAAACCTAACCCTAGAAGGTGAAACACCAAAAGTCATGTGGGCCCTATGCGTAAGTTGGTGTAATTTGGTACCTCAACTTCCAAGGGTCGTAACGTTTGCATACGATCTCCATTTTAGGCGAGTGATACCTGTTGGAAAGGTCTTTCAGAGAGCTACACATTCCGTTGTCAAAATATGACTTCGTTTTTAGTTTGACTATGGCGAGCAAAAAAAACAACGTTTAGGGCCCCAAAACGACCCTAGAAGTACAACAAGATGTGCTGACATGAAAACATACAAAATAATTCAGTTGGATTAGGCGAGAGGCCACTCGTATCCACCTAGAGGATGTGTGGGGCTTCAGACAGCCCCAAAAGTGTATAACTCACAATTACAAAGCAGTACAGAAGAACGCACTGAGAAAAAAACGAACACAAGGAGCCAGTTGGAATAGGTGGGTGGCCACCGATATCCACCTGGATCAATCGTCCCCCCTTAGGAAGCAATGGTCTCCATTGCATTGAGTTCCTCCATCAGGTGAGGAAACTTCTGCTGGATTTGGCCCTAGGTGAGCCACTTGCCTTGGTGTAGGAGTTGCCCTGCCTTGACAACCCGATAAAGCTAGATCCGCTGCTGGCGCGTGCCCTTGAACTGTGTTTCCACTATCTAATAAGTGGATGCTTGTTCCATGTAGTCAAGGTTGAGCTCTATTGGTTTCAGTTGTTCTACAATCTCAGAGGTGTCCAATAATGGGGGAAAATATGGCTGAAGGAGGTCCACATTTAATACTGGATGCAGACCAAGGAAGGGTGGAGTGTTGAGCTCAAAAGCATTGCTACCCACAACTTTGGTGATAGTGTAAGGCCCATAATGAAGTGGGTGAAGCTTTCGATGGGGCCTGGTGAGACGCTACTTCTACAAATGTCACCAGACTTTTTCGCCAACCTGAAACTAGTGTGGTACCTTGTGTTGATCATGGCGCTGCTTGTACTTAGCATTGTATTTCTTCAAAATCTCTTGGACCTATTGGCGGATGTGCTGAATCCACTCTATGAATCTGGTGTCTTTGTTGATCGCAGACTGATCAGGAGAAGAGTCTGTCTGTGCGGTGAAAAGAGGAAGTGCAACATCAATGGGTCCCAAGGGTTGGATTCCCAGACCCACCTGAAATGGGCTATGGTCAGTGGAACTATGGAGAGCCTTGTTGTAACTGTGTTGGACATATGGGAGACTCTCATCCCATGTACGTGGATGCTTATAATTGTACATGCGCAGGATGTGCACAATTATCTGATTGACGACCTCTGTTTGGCCATTGGTTTGGGGGTGGAAAGAAGTGGATTTTGTGAGCTTGGTGTCCAACAGAGACCAGAGACTCGACCAAAATGTGCTGAGGAACCTGTTGTATCGGTAGAAGATGATGTTCTGTGGTATCCCAAAGTGGACCTACACTCGTTTGAAGAAGATCTTAGCAGTATCTTCCACTACGACATTCTTCTTATAGGCTGTGAGGATGGCCATCTTCCAAAAATGATCAACGACCACAAACACACAGTCATTTCCTTGCTTGGTGGACGACAAGCTAGACATGTAATCCATTGAGATGGATTCCCAAGGCTTCTCAGGAATAGGAAGATGGGTGTATAAGCCTTGCTTCTTGATGGCTGGCTTGGCAATGGCACAAGCGGTGCAAGATCTGATATACTTGTTGACGTCTTGTCGAAGTTTTGGCCAATAAAAATGTTTATGAAGAATGACCACATTTTCCTCCACACGAAAATGTCCTACCACTCGACTGTAGTGAGATTCCCAAATTAGCTTTGCATGCTCGCTTGTAGGAACACAGAGATGGCCCAGGTGGCATAAGAGTCCATCCTAAATGTGAAAATCAGTGACAATTGCGCCTGTATCTAAGAGCTGATAGGTGGTGGCGAAGTCTGAATCTTGTTGATAAAGTTAGGTCCACTCAGATGCTTCATGTCCACAAGAATGGAGCACGGTGGTGAGTGCAACCACAGGAGGCCAACTGAGGCAGTCAGTGACACAATTGGAGATACATGTATTATACTTGATGTTTTGATGGAATTGCTGTAGGTAGGTGGACCACTTCTGATGGTGGTTGTTTTGTAATTTTCCATGTGTCAGTATGAATTGCAGAGGCTTGTGATCAACGTGTATGATCATCTCTTTCCCTAGAATGTAATGTTTCCATTGACGACATGGTTGTACAATGGAATACATTTCCTTGTCATAGGTGGGGTATTTACAGACAATATTGGAGAGTGTCTCACTATGGTATGCCACTGGATGCCCATGTTGAGTGAGAACTACGCCCACAACATAGTCAAATGCATCAATCTCAATCTCGAATGGTTGTTGTAGATTGGGCAAGGAGAGTACTGGAGTTTAGCACAAATGATGCTTCAAATCATCGAATGCTCATTGCTACTCCTTCCCCCATACGAACTTGGCCCTACCACCGCCCTTCGTCACCTGAATGAGGGCCCATACAATATGGGAGAATCCCAACATGAACGGTCGGTAGAAGTTGGCTAGTCCCAAAAAGCTTCGAAGCTCGGTCAGTGTGGTCGGGGCTGGCCAATCACAGATGACATGGATCTTAGTTGGATCAACATGTACCCCATGCTCATCAACAATGTAGCCCAAGTATTGGACCTGTTCATGCCAAAAGAGCATTTTCCACATTGGCATAAAGCTTGTGCTGCTACAAAGTGCTCAAAATCTGCTGAATATGCCGCATGTGCTCCTCTCACGTTCTGCCANAAAGAAGTTGGTGAAGGGTCTCAATACATCATCCATCAACTTCATGAAAGTGGTTGGTGCATTTGTTAAGCCAAAGGCCATGACTAGCCATTTATAGAGACCTTCTTTAGACTTGAAGGTTGTCTTCCATACATCAGTTGGTTCAATGGGAACCTGGTGGTAGCCAGACTTTAGGTCAATCTTGCTGAATAAATTTTCCCCCTTGAGTTGGTCAAGAATGTCATCAATCCTGGGAATGGGATAGCAACCCCTGAATGTGATTTTGTTTAAGGCTCTGTAATCAATGCAGAGTCGCCAAGTCCAGTCCTTCTTCTGCACTAGTACAATCGGTCTTCCACAAGGGGAGGAGCTAGGATTGATGTGCCCCTTTTGAATAAGCTCTTGGATATGATGCCCGATTTCATCATTTTCCATCAAAGAGCACTGATA
>JASDQU010438805.1:54839-78215 GCA_032191745.1 Picea mariana | reverse complement strand
TTTGGCCTCCACCAGTACTGTACCCATTTGATAAGATCGCGTTCTGAGGGCCAGAGCCCCAAAAACTTTCCGATTAAAGCATGATCTTGCATGTATTGTTTCTGCACTTCAATACGGGGAGAATTTATGACATATTTTGGGGCTATTGGGGCTTGCGGAATACACTTACCGGGGAGCTCAGGGACCGAAGTTCTGGCGAGACTATCTTCCTTAGCTTGATCCATGTCCGTGTCCCGATCTTTGAATGTGCCTTCAGCTAGCAGTTTCGCGCGCATTTCAGGAGGCGTTTCGAAGGCTGGTCGCTGCCCTCTGGTTTCCGTGTTTGTATTTGCTGTAACCTGGCTGTAGGGGATGCCAGTCGGCACCTCCCCCTGGCCTTGCGGGAGCCCCTGTGGGGCCATTATCAAGCGGCCGCAGTCCGCTGCGGCTGTCAGAGCTCAAACCCTAGTTGCAGAGCCATTTCCGAGTACCCTCATCTCCTTCACCCATTCTTTCTTAAATGTTTAGACAACGCGAGTGATCTGGATTTAGGAGCGGAACAAACTAATTAACAAACTGAATACAATAAACACAGAGATATGAAGAATAACACAAATATCCAGTGAACAATATCTTCTATTAAATAATGAAATAGGATGAAACTGTAAAATTGCTGAACTAAAACACTTACTCGAATGGTGGTAGCTATCTCTGAGAAGAGATGTGGCTTCTACGCGCATCCGTCTGAGAAAAATGGATCACAATGAGACTCCAGAGGCCTTTTTGATATTACTCATGAATGCGAAAACCCTAGACATCCAAAAACCTAACCCTAGAAGGTGAAACACCAAAAGTCATGTGGGCCCTATGCGTAAGTTGGTGTAATTTGGTACCTCAACTTCCAAGGGTCGCAACGTTTGCATACCATCTCCATTTTAAGTGAGTGATAGCCCGTTGGAAAGGTCTTTCAGAGAGCTACACATTATGCTATCAAAATATGACTTCGTTTTTAGTTTGACTGTGGCGAGCCAAAAAAACAACGTTTAGGGCCCCAAAACGACCCTGGAAGTACAACAAGATGTGCTGACATGAAAACATACAAAATAAGTCAGTTGGATTAGGTGAGAGGCCACTCGTATCCACCTAGAGGATGTGTGGGGCTTCAGACAACCCCAGAAGTGTAGAACTCACAATTATAAAGCAGTACAGAAGAACGCGTTGAGCAAAAAACGAACACAAGGAGCCAGTTGAAATAGGTGGGTGGCCACCGATATCCACCTGGATCAATCGTCCCCCCTTAGGAAGCAATGGTCTCCATTGCATTGAGTTCCTCCATCGGGTGAGGAAACTTTTGTTGGATTTGGCCCTAGGTGAGCCACTTGCCTTGGTGTAGGAGTTGCCCTACCTTGACAACCCGATAAAGCTAGATCTGCTGCTGGCGCATGCCCTTGAACTGTGTGTCCACTATCTGATAAGTGGATGCTTGTTCCATGTAGTCAAGGTTGAGCTCTATTGGTTTCAGTTGTTCTGCAATCTTAGAGGTGTCTAATAATGGGGGAAAATATGGCTGAAGGAGGTCCACATTGAATACTAGATGCAGACCAAGGAAGGGTGGAGTGTTGAGCTCAAAAGCATTGCTACCCACAACTTTGGTGATAGTGTAAGGCCCATAATGAAGTGGGCAAAGCTTCCGATGGGGCCCGGTGAGATGCTACTTCTGCAAATGTCACCAGACTTTGTCGCCAACCTGAAACTAGTGTGGTACCCTGTGTTGATCATGGCACTGGTTGTACTTAGCATTGTATTTCTACAAACTCTCTTGGACCTATTGGCAGATGCGCTGAATCTACTCTATGAATCTGGTGGCTTTGTTGATCGTAGACTAATCAGGGGAAGAGTCTGTCTGTGCGGTGAAAAGAGGAAGTACAACATCAATGGGTCCCAAGGGTTGGATTCCCAGACCCACCTGAAATGGGCTATGGCTGGTGGAACTATGGAGAGCCTTGTTGTAACTATGTTGGACATATGGGAGACTCTCATCCCATGTACGTGGATGCTTATAATTGTACATGTGCAGGATGTGCACAATTATCCGATTGACGACCTTTGTTTGGCCATCGGTTTGGGGGTGGAAAGAAGTGGATTTTGTGAGCTTGGTGTCCAACAGAGACCAGAGACTCGACCAAAAGGTGCTGAGGAACCTGCTGTATCGGTAGAAGATGATGTTCTGTGGTATCCCAAAGTGGACCTACACTTGTTCGAAGAAGATCTTAGCAATATCTTCCAATGTGACATTCTTCTTATAGGCTGTGAGGATGGCCATCTTTGAAAACCGATCAACGACCACAAACACACAATCATTTCCTTTCTTGGTGGACGACAAGCTAGACATGTAATCCATTGAGATGGATTCCCAAGGCTTCTCAGGAATAGGAAGAGGGGTGTGTAAGCCTTGCTTCTTGATGGCTGGCTTGGCAATGGCACAAGCGGTGCAAGATCTGATATACTTGCTGACGTCTTGTCGAAGTTTTGGCCAATAAAAATGTTTCTGAAGAACGACCACATTTTTCTCCACACGAAAATGTCCTACCACCCGATTGTAGTGAGATTCCCAAATTAGCTTTGCACGCTCGCTTGTAGGAACACATAGATGGACCAGGTGGCATAAGAGTCCATCCTGAATGTGAAAATCAGTGACAGTTGTGCCTGTATCTAAGAGTTGATAGGTGGTGGCGAAGTCCGAATCTTGTTGATAAAGTTGGGTCCACTCAGATGCTTCATGTCCACAAGAATGGAGCACGGTGGTGAGTGCAGCCACAGGAGGCCAAATGAGGTAGTCGGTGACACAATTGGAGATACATGTATTATACTTGATGTTTTGATGGAATTGCTGCAGGTAGGTGGACCACTTCTGATGATGGTCATTCTACAATTTCCCATTTGTCAGTATGAACTGCAGAGGCTTGTGATCAACGTGTATGATCATCTCTTTCCCTAGAATGTAATGTTTCCATTGACGACATGCTTGTACAATGGAATACATTTCCTTGTCATAGGTGGGGTATTTACAGACAATATCGGAGAGTGTCTCACTATGGTATGCCATTGGATGCCCATGCTGAGTGAGAACTACGTCCACAACATAGTCAAATGCATCAATCTCAATATCGAATGGTTGTTGTAGATTGGGCAAGGAGAGTATTAGAGTTGAGCACAAACGATGCTTCAAATCATCGAATGCTCATTGTTGCTCCTTCCCCCATACGAACTTGGCCCTACCACTGCCCTTGTTCACCTAACTGAGGGCCCATACAATATGGGAGAATCCTAACACGAACTGTCGGTAGAAGTTGGCTAGTCCCAAAAAGCTTCGAAGCTCGGTCAGCGTGGTCGGGGCTGGCCAATCACAGATGAATTGGATCTTAGTTGGATCAACATGTACCCCATGCTCATCAACAATGTAGCCCAAGTATTGGACTTGTTCATGCCAAAAGAGAAATTTCCACGTTGGCATAAAGCTTGTGCTACTGCAGAGTGCTCAAAACCTGATGAATATGCCGTATGTGCTCCTCTCACATTCTGCTAAAGATGAGGATGTCATCCAAATATACTACCACAAAGGAGTTGGTGAAGGGTCTCAATACATCATCCATCAACCTCATGAAAGTGGCTGGTGCATTTGTTAAGCCAAAGGACACAACTAGCCATTCGTAGAGACCTTCTTTAGACTTGAAGGTTGTCTTCCATACATCAGTTGGTTCAATGGGAACCTGGTGGTAGCCAGACTTTAGGTCAATCTTGCTGAATAAATTTTCCCCCTTGAGTTGGTCAAGAATGTCATCAATCCTGGGAACGGGATAGTGACTCCTGACTGTGATTTTGTTTAAGGCTCTGTAATCAATGCAGAGTCGCCAAGTCCAGTCCTTCTTCTGCACCAGTACAATCGGTCTTACACAAGGGGAGGAGCTAGGCCTGATGTGCCCCTTTTGAATAAGCTCTTGGATATGATGCCCGATTTCATCATTTTCCATCAAAGAGCACTGATAGACTGGTCCATTAGGTAGAGGTGCGTTGGGGGTTAGATCAATTGGATGCTTGACTTGGAAGCGTGTCGGTACCCCTGTAGGTGAGGGGAAGATGTCTCTGTATTCTTCCATGATCTCGTCCACTTGCTTCTACTGCAAAGAGAGGCACTGTGTAGAGGCCATAGATGCGGCAGTGACCTTCTACTTAATGTGAGCACATATCACAAAGAAGACAAACTTCTCGTTCTTTGAAATGACCTTACTGCATTGCTTAGCAGAGATTAAAGAAATAGTAATAGGCAACGCTACCTCTGGGATCCTATACAATTGTCTACCCAAAGTAATAATAACACTGCGGGGTCTAGACTCATACACAACATGACGCTTCCACAAATATAGTTGTCCTAAAAGAACATCACAAACTTCAAGGGGAGCAATATCACTTAGTACCTCATCTTTGAAAGGCTTGATGTCGTAGGGTAGACAACAATGTTGACTGACACATAGATCTCTTCCTTGGCGAAGCCAACTGATGGTGTAGGGTTGAGGGTGCAGTGTTGTTGGCAGGTCCAACCGCTTGACGACCTATGCTGAAATTAGGTTCTTCTGAATACCGCTGTCGACAATGAAATTAATCAGAGCCCCCTTGACCCACATCTGTGAGTGAAAGAGGCATTCCCCTTCCTCTGGTTCCTCTGATTCGCTTGGCCGGAATTTGGTGGTAGCGATAGTGGCATTGGGTTTAACATCGATAATCTGCTTCCCTCCTTCAGGATTTGATTCAGAATCCAAATCAACCTCTGACTCAGAAGCCTTCAGCTCAACCACGAGGGACTGCTTGGAGCGACATTCTTCAGTGTTGTGCCAAGGACTTTTATGGTACTCACACCATTTTCCCGTGTCCTTCTTTGTCTTCTCATTGCCCTTCTTGTGTTGCGGCTTGGAATGGTTGTCCTGAGGGTGGCCATCTCGACTTGGTCCCTTGCTGTGTGGGTTTGGGCTGCCTTTGCCTTGCTTTGGCTGTGAGGGGTTTGCAGATCCAAACTCTTATCGTTTCTGCTTAAATTTATGCTTGATCTTGACAACGTATCTATAAGCCGTGCCTAATGAGGAGATGTCCACGAACTCCATTTCTGTTTGAATGTATCTATGCAAACAACCACGGTATTTGAGAACCAGATGATGCTCAGAGTCTTTGATACCCAATTTGGTGAGTAGGGTGAGGACAATATTGGTGAAATCTGGTACTGTCTGGTCCCTTTCTTGACGTAGGGTGGTCCATTTGGTGTACTAGTCCTCGTAGCTTCCAACAGGATAGTATTTTTCTTTAATGGCATCCCGGAAGGAATCCCATGTAGGGGCCACCACAAACATTGTATATTCCTCCACGACCCTTTGCTCAGAGTAAGTATCCCATCGGTATTTAACATGGGGAATGACCTTGAGGAGTGCAAAAGTGATCTTTTCCCTATCAGAAAAATTATGGACCAAAAAATATCCTTCAAGCAGATTCAACCATTTATTTACAACATTTGCATCTATCAGTCCTTCAAATAATGGAATATAAAAATTTACTTGTACCTTGAAGGGGGTTGCATGGCCGCTTGATGAATATGCTTCTCCTGTGGGCAACCTTCGAAGGATATGCGCGAAGTTGTCCATCATTTCGATCATTTTTCGCGCGAGGGATTCCTCGAGCAACATTTTAATAGGATCTCCTGCTCCATCATCTTTCTTTTTTTCCCCCATGGGTTGTTGTCGGGCTCGGCGCGACCGATATTGTAATGGATCGATTGGTTCGAGTCCCAACTTCTTGTACCCAGGTCTTGTCGGGGACATGCACGAAGAAAAATAAATGAAGAGCAAACTGCTTTGATACCACTGATCCAGATTTAGGAGCGGAACGAACTGATTAACATAATGAATACAATAAACATAGATATATGAAGAATAACACAAATATCTAGTGAAAAATATCTTTTATTAAATAATGAAATAGGCTGATACTATAAAATTGCAGAATTGAAACACTTGCTCGAATGGTGGTAGTTATCTCTGAGAAGAGATGTAGCTTCTACGTTCATCCATTTGAGAAGAATGGATTACAATGAAGCTCTAGAGGCCTTTTTGATATTACTCAAGAATTCAAAAACCCTAGACATCCAAAAATCTAACCCTAGAAGGTGAAACACCAAAAGTCATGTGGGCCCTATGGGTAAGTTGGTGTAATTTGGTACCTCAATTTCCAAGGGTCGTAACTTTTTCATATGACATCCGTTTTAGGCGCGTGATAGCCCGTTGGAAAGGTCTTTCAGAGAACTACGAATTTAGCTGTCAAACTCTCAATCTGTTCACAATTTGACTATGGAGAGGCAAAAAAACAACATTTAGGGCCCCAAAATGGCCTTGGAAGTACAACACGATGTGCTGACATGAAAACATACAAAATAAGCTAGTTGAATTAGGAGAGAGGCCACTCGTATCCACCTGGAGGATGTGTGGGGCTTCAACCAACCCCAAAAGTGTAGAAATCACAATACAAAGCAGTACAAAATAACGCACTGAACAAAAAATGGACACAAGGAGCCAGTTGGAATAAGTGGGTGGCCCTTGGATGGTTATGAAAACCTTAAATGTTTACCTAACGAGCCTCATAGCCTTAAATGTTTACTTAACATGCGTGTTACAATACATTTTCCTCCGATTTTTGGATATAATCTTGTCTGCAGTGAATTTGGGAAATATTGTTCTTCACCGATATTACTGGTTCATTGGTTGATGCTTGCTCGTTGGTTCGATGGATGCTGCTTATTGTTGTTTGATTCAACTTTTCAACGTTGAGGTCCTGCAACTGCAGTTGGATGTCTTGGTGCTTGTTCACTGGTTTGTTGTTTGTTGCTTGCTCTTGTTTGCTTCAACTTTGCAAGGTTGAAGTCCTACACCCACAGTTTGACCTGTTCTTGCACTTTGCAGGGTTGAGATCTTGCGCCCTTTTTTGCTTCAAATTTGCAAGGTTGGTTTCCTGCATCTGCAGTTGGACCTATTGTTTCATTTTGCACGATTTTGAAGCAAACAGGGCGCACGATTTTGATCGTGGTTGTGATTTTGCGGCCATTAACACATGTTTCTTGATTTTATAGAACAAAGTTGAAGCATACAGAAGTAGATTGCGAGGTTATGAAGCGTTGCTGTGAAAATATAATGGAGGAGAAGAGAAGGCTGCAGAAAGAATTGCAAGAGCTAAGGGATTTGAAGGCGACTCCTCAGCTGTGCGTGATAGGACATGATAATTACTACATGCCTATGCATGCCACCATGCTCACCATGTGCCCCTCATGTGAAAGGGTGGCTACCATGGAAAACAACCGAAGGATTCAATTCGCCAAGTCACAGATTTCTCGGTTTTCCCAGCAGTCTTCAAACTGCTAGTCTTATTAGCAAACTCATGCTTTTGTTTTTTTGTTCTTTCAAGGCTCCATGGATAAGGTTTGCCTTGTCTTGTATGTTTAAAATCATTCCACATTGGTCGTCCTTTTTTTGTTAGATTTCGCCCCCCTTACAAACACACAGATACATACACCATATAATCCTTCTAGGATAAACAATGGACTAACAATACCAATAGTGAAGAAGTGCCCAGAATCAAAGATTTGTTGTATATTACCCTGGAAATCTATTCACAGATGGCAAATTTCTCTATTCATTATTGTTCTCGTTAGTTCTGTTGTGGCAACACAACATGTACATTTTTTAGGCCGAGGGAAGGCAAATTTTACTCTTTTTATAATAATCATAATATTACTTTTAGAGGTTTTTGTTAATCTAATAATCTATAATAATATTATTATAGTTTCCTTATTATTATAGATTATTTGGTTTTATAAAACATTTCATATTTAATACTGGATTATGCTTATACTTATGTTTTAATAAGAATTAAATTATTTCCTTATACTTATGTTTTAATAAGAATTATATTATTTCTTTATACTTATGTTTTAATAAGATTTAAACTATCTTCACAAAAACTAGTTTTATGATCCTTCCATGCACATCGATTATGGATAGGCTACACCGTGTCAGACAGTTGGCTTAGGTTGATGGATAATTGGTATGGATTGTTGGTTGTCATTGATTTCAACCATTGGAGAGTGATATTGTAGATTGATGTCAACCCTTGGAGAAAGTCCATTAACGAATTCCGGTAGCACAATGGTTTGGGTAATGGACCCAAGGTTGTTTCATGTATAATGGTATGAATTTTAATATATTTGAAGGTAATACTATTCTAGATTTATATTACATATCATTCCATTTCCGGTGGTATGTGGAATGTCACATAACTCCTCACGGTTAGAGAGTTATGGCCATGAGAAGTTGGAGAACCTAGGTTTGGGTAATGGACCCAAGTTTGTTTGATGGATAATGGTATGAGTTTTGATATATTTGAAGGCAATACTATTCTATATGGATAGTACATGTCATTTCATTTCCAGTGGTAAGTGGAACATGACATAACTCCTCACAGTTAGAGAGTTATGGTCATGTGAAGTTGGAGAACCCTCATGAGTCATCTAGAAGCCCCAAAAGGTCAAAGTAGTCAAAGTGGTTTAAGAGATTTTTAGAAGGTAAATAATGAAGTGAAGTGATGAGTGGGCCTAATGTTTAAGAACATGTGTTTCCTCTTAATAGGTCACAAGTTCAAAACTAGAGGGGGGTAGGGTATGTATACCTCCATAGACTTTACTAATCAAATCGCTGGGCGGAGGGGGCTCCCTTGTCCCACAAACAAGGGGGTCTCATACACCAATTTGGTGTGGCTTGGCTATGACCTTAAAAATATATTATTATTATCCATGCCCAGAATGACATCTCGCCCGAGAACTATAGACTGCCCCGATCAAGGATTCCAGGGTATCCATTGGAGTATAAGCGGTAGAGAGTTTAGTAGATTTTTCCAGGTTTGAGACCCACCAGACATTTTTGCCAATGCAGATCTAAGCCACATATGCACCTGCTCATGAGGAAGATACTTATATTTAATCACCCTATTCCATATACCCAGTTTCATCAATACTCTCCAAAGAGTGTTCGCAGCCAAAGGCCTATAGAAAATGTAAAGGTTTCTCAAACCCCAACCACCAAAAGATTTAGGCTTTGCAACCATTTCCCATCTGCGCAAATGGAAACTACTTCTCTTCTTATTGCCTGACCAAAGAAAGGAAAAGACCAACTGTCTAAGTTTATTCAAAACCGACAGAGGAATGTGGGCTAAGGCCAATCAATAAACCGATAAACTTTCCAAGACTGCTTTAACAAGAATAAATATTTCTCCCATAGATAACAATCTATTACACAACAACACACAACTTGATAATAGCATCAGGCCCCAAAGAGCGCTCTGATACAACTAGGGTTTCGACTTTTATCGCCTTAGTTTCCCTCCATGGTCGCTCCCGGAGGAGGGGAGTCGCCGCCCCCTCCTTCTCCTGCTACCTCCTTTCGCAAGCTTCTGGCCTCCCAAGCCAAGAAGCTCCCCCCTGTTGAACCTCCAAGCTTCGTCAAGAAGCTTGACTCAATCCATAAAATCGAACTTCCCCCAGATCACCCAATGAGGGTAGCAATCTCCCTACAGACCACAGACTGGTAGGACAATTCATGGGGATCTGGCCATCAGCCCGTACCATGGACAACTGGATCCAAAGGAATTGGAGACTGCTGATAAAAAACAGTGTAACCTGCTATGCGGTGGGAAGAGGATTCTTCATATTTAAATTCATCTCCCAGAAAGATAGAGATCTCATCTTCAGGAACATGCCGTACTTCATGGGTACTCAAGGGATTTATCTGAACCGATGGACACCGAGATTGGATCCTTCTTTAGAAGTACCCAAGGATGTTCGAGTCTGGGTCAGGCTACCCAACCTTCCAATCCACTGCTGGAATCCCTCCTTGCTCCAAGTAATTAGAAACGGGCTGGGACAATACATAGACAGAGTGGATCCTAAAGATCAATACTCATGCGCGTGAATCTGCATGGAAGTTGACCTAGAGGTGGGACTCCCCGAAGTGATCAAACTCAAGGTCGGAGAATGGAAGCATTACCAGAAGCTGGACTATGAACAACTCCCTTTCAAATGCAGGGGATGTCATGAATACGGTCATTTCCAAATAAACTGCCCTAAAAACCCAAACAAGGAGAAAGAAAATGGAGAAGGCTGGCAACATGAAAGAAAAGGGAAAACCACCTCCAAAGCTAAAGGTCCAAGGAATGAAAAGACAACCCCCTCACAGACCATGGAAACGGGAAATAAATCAGACGTAGTGGTGTAGAACACCTTTAGAATATTGGATCAGGAAAATGCAGAGAAAACAACAGAAGGAAAATCACAGGAAACAACCCCAATCGAAGAATCTCTTGAGAAAGCGCCCCCTGAACCCAGAGAGATCCCTGCACGAATAGAAGAAGAACAGAAAAGCAAATCCTCTCTAGAAAAAGGACGCAAGACTAGACATAGAGGAAGGAGATGTCTCCTCAGACAAAAATTATGAAGGTGCAAGTGATGCCCTAGTCACACCAAAGAAAATATGTAGAGGAAGGAAATCCAAGAAAGAGGAAAGAGACAAAGAAACCTACAAAGACATCCTAAAAGGATCGCAACCAACAATTAGATAGCTGATCAATGTTAGATAGACAAGGAAGCACTCCAAGGCCTTTCAAGGAGGCCACTCATCCCCCTAAAGTAATCCATGAAACTAACATCCTGGAATTATAGGCGATTCAGCAGCAAAAAGAAAGAAGAAGCACTTAAAGATATCATAAGAACCTCAAAATCCGATATCTTACTCCTCTAGGAAACTAAGATGGACAACCAATACTTTCTCAAAGCAACAACTCCCCTGTGGAGAATAAGCCAAGGAATAGCAGAAAGTGCAAGAGGTGCCTCAGGCGGGATAGGCACCCTTTGGAATACTATGAAGTTCAAACTGATCAACTTTGAAACGAGCACGCACTGGATCCACACCAGACTCCTCCACAAAGCAACAGGACGACTGGTAAGTCTCCTTAATATCTATGTACCAATCCTTTTGGCGGACAAAAAGAAAGTGTTGGGAGACCCTAAAAGACTACTTACTGCAAAATGATCTTGACAATACCATCATTGTGGGGGACCTAAATGTGACCCTAGCATCAAATAAAAAAAAAGGTGGCTCCATTGTGCGAGACCCAACAAGAGAATGGGTAGAAGATCTAGTGTCAGATTGGGATCTAGAAGATATCAAACCTAATAAAGGCAAATACACGTGGACAAATAAGAGGACAAGACTGGGGCATATAGCGGCAAGGCTAGACAGATTCCTCGTCCAAAGCTCCTTCTTACTTCTGGGCCTCACACCCACCTCTTCGATCCTTCCGCATAGTGTGTCAGATCACAAACCAATCCTTTTAGAAATCACGTCTGACATGAATCTTGGGCCTATCCCCTTCAGATTTAGCCCAATGTGGATCCAAGATGAAGGATTCCTGAAGCTAGTCACTAAAGTTTGGAATGACATAGTAAGAGTCTCAACCTTCTATGTGTGGGAAGAAAAACTCAGAAGATTAAATACTACGCTAAAAGATTAGGCAAAAGGTCAGTCAAATCCTCTTAAAATGCGCCAAGAAGCCTAAAAGCAACTAGGGAATCACCAACTGGAAATGGAAAATTAGGAAATCACCCAAGAAAGCTTGCAACAAGAAGCCTAGCTATAAAGGCAATGGCATCATGCATGACGAGAGCAAGAAAACTATTGGCGATAGAAATCCAGAAGCCTTTGGTTGGAAGTAGGAGATAGAAACGCGAGCTACTTCCACAAACAAGCTGAGGCAAGGAAGCAGTTTAAGACAGTTACAGAAATCCATGTTCAAAATCAAACAATCACTGACTCTGAAGGCATTAAAGAAGCTGCAACTGAAGCCTTCGAAAATCTCTACACGAAAACACAAAGGACTGATATAGACCCTAAAGAGTACCCCCTCTCTCTTGTCCCAAAGCTTATCAAGGAATATTTTAATAACAACCTAACAAAGGAAGTCACCCAACAAGAAATAAAGGAAGCACTTGACCAAATGAATCCTGACAAAGCTCCAGGACCAGATGGTTTCACAGCTAGATTCTACCAACACAGCTGGGATATAGTTAAATCAGATCTAATGAAGATGATACATAAATCTTAGACTTGCAACAAACTAGGAGGGGGAACAAACTCGACCTTCCTAGCGCTAATCCCGAAAGAAAAATGAGCTAACAGGTTCTACAGGTTTCAGCCAATCTCCCTTTGCAATACAAGCTACAAAATCCTCACAAAAGTTATAGCCAACAGAATCAAAAAAATTCTCCCTATAATCATCCTAGAAAATCAAGGAGGTTTTATTAAAGGTAGACACATAGTGGACAACATCATCCTAGTACAAGAGGCCCTGCACTCAAGTATCTGGAGAAAAGACAAAGGTATGATAATAAAAATTGATCTTGCCAATGCGTTTGATAGAGTACGACATAAATTTTTATTTAAAGTCATGGAAAATTTTGGGTTCGCCTCAACTTTGTGAATTGGATAAAAGCTTGTATTGGGTCACCATGGATAGCTCCACTTGTGAATGGGAGGGCAACCAAGTTCTTTCAAGATTCCAGAGGACTTTGACAAGGCTGCCCCCTCTCTCCACTTCTCTATGCAATCCAAGCCTCAGTGCTGAGCTTCCAATTGGACCACTGCCAGATGCACAACAACCTCCATGGCTTGAGAATAATGCCAGGGGTAAAGGACATAAACCATGTTCAGTTTCCTAATGACACATTGCTAATGTGAGGAGCGAGCCTACAAACAACAAGGAAATTCAAAAATGAATTAGTGGCTTACACAGAAATGTCAGGCAGTGTCATAAGCCTTACTAAAAGAAAAATCTACGGCTGGAATATAACGCCAAATGAAATACTGGAGATTGCTAGGGTACTAGAAATGGAAGGCTGTACCAATTGGGAGGCCTTCAAATATCTGGGAGTCCCAATTTTCAACTCCAACCCAAGAACCTCGCACTGGAATTTGCTGATTGACAAGTTAAAAAACAAAATAAATTCCTGGGGAGCAAGCTGGTTAAACCTGGCAGGTAAAGTGGTCCTAATCAAGGCTGTTCTAGCCAACATCTCGATCTATCAAAGCTCCCTACTTTTGGCCCCTTCCCCCATAATACAAAAAATTGAAGCAATGTTCAGAACATTCTCGTGGGAAGGTGGAAAACAAACATGGAGAAAGATGCATCTAGTAAGCTGGGAAAAAATCTTTAAGCCAACCTCGGAAGGAGGTCTCAATATAAAAAATACTCATGTTCAACAAATTTAAATAGTAAGCATCATAACACCATGAAAATTGAGTCAAAGCTTCATATATTAACTCAAGTGCTCCTGTACATGGGCTCTTCTCTACAACTCTCTGCTTTAGCTCTACAAATTTCTGAATTTTGAATGATCATCCAAAGATTACAATGATACAAGGCTGAGGGTGTCTATATCTGTTTTCCCTCCTATACTTATAAACTGTCTAATCTATTAAATTAAATCTACCTACTTGCATTCATTATGCATAAATGCCTTTACATACTATAGATGAGAGCAACGCTCAAGATCCGTTTACAACATCTAGACATAAGTGTAAGTACGATTCCCTTAACTATTACATTAATGCCCATTCATTAATCTGAAAACACTTCAAAAGGTGCGCTGGTGATTTTCCAGCTGTCTCCCGCTTTTACGTTGCTTGCTTGGCTGGCTGCTTACGATGCTCCTGCATCACAATCATCCATGACGTTCAAGATCTGGTAATAATTGGGGACTCCAGGTTAGTAATTAAAGCTTTAATCCATCGAAGCAAAATAAAAAATGAAAAACTCCATCATCTCCTAGCAAAAATCCAACTCCTCCTTGGGAAATTCCGTTCTTATAAGCTTTGCCACGTCTTACGGAATCTAAATGAATCAGTAGATGCCGAGGCCAATAAAGGCGCCCACCTGAATGTTGGAACATTACACCTTAATGGAACAACGTCCAAAATGGACCTTCCTTGACTCTAGGGGGAAAATCCATAAAATAGTTATAGGCACGAGACGGAAAGGGAAATGCAGCATGAGAGAAGGATTTAGGTAAATCCAAAGCGCTACAGGACAAAGTCACTACAGGACAGCGCAAGTGGTCAGAAGGGACATGCTTATGCATCATGTGGGCGTTGAACTTCTGTGGGATGGAGACAGAACTGTAGGTCGCCCATGCCCCCCAGATTGTGAGAATCATTTAGGGGAAACAAACTGGGAGAAGTCTGAGTTTAAATGGGGAAGTGGGGATGAAAACCTCCATACCAGAAGCATGCAAAGGTAGCCAAGACAGTTGCGTAGAGGTTTAAGCGACTAGCTTCGAGGGGATTGCGTGCAGGTGCAAGACGCCAGGAGGAGAGAAGAAGACGTAGAAGATGGCAGCCAACTCGGGAAGCAAGCCCAATGCAAAAGAAAGGTTGAATGCAATGGAAACCACCCTTGAAAATCTCAGGCAAATGCTGAACCATCAATTGGATTTCTTGCAAAATATGGATATAGATGCAGGAAGGCGGATGGAGATGCTGGAAGGAGACATCACCACAATGAAATTTGAGCTCACTGAGGAGCTAGGAAAACTTCGTAAAGAGCTCAAGGACCCCAAACAAGAATTTGAGGCCAGAGTAAGCCAACTAGAGGAAAAAATGGCCCAGCTGAACAAGGATTGGAAGCAAGACCCAAAGTAGATGTTCATTTCCTCAAATTTAGGAAGGAAGCTCTGTAACACCTCAACGAGGAAGGCGTTTTGTATAGAATCCTCCACTATAAATAAATTTGTATTGCATCCCTCCCCTGGATGGAGAGTATAACCTCCAGGTTTTTATTCGGCTAGTAGAGCATGGCTTACTTTATTTGTAATAGCACCAGTGGCTTTGCCACTGTCTCTTTTAATCAAAATCCATTAACCTCTTTTGTAAAAAAAAAATAAAAATCTTTTACACCAATGGTTGATTATGCGCTCGAATTTTTCAATGATCCATCTCCAATCCTCCGCTCTATAGCTTGATAATTTTAAGAAATATCACAGATAAGTGAAGCCCCCCGATAGGTCTTTTGAATCAATATTGTAAAGAGTTTTTAGCTCTTCTATAACTTCATTCTAAATGCCTCTATACGGAAAACTAGACTTTTGTATATTAATTCTCAACCCTGAAGCCTTGCAAAAGATATTTAGTATTTTATGTATCTCAATCCATTTAGACACCTTATCATTTGTCATGATGATCACATCATCCACAAATAGCAGGTGTAAAATCTTTAGCATCCTAGAAACTTTGATCCCAGACAGAGTTCCTTCCGCTTGGCCCCGTTTCAACAAAATACTGTATCCTTCCAACACAAGGATGAATAAAAAAGGCGACAAGGGACAACCCTGGCACAACCCTCGCCCGCTCTGGAAAAACTTTGTTGCTTCTCCATTTATCAATACCGCGAAAACAATTGTGGAAGTACACCCCATGACCCAGTTTGTAGTGACCAACCCAAATCTACATTGCAGGAGAATAAGGTGCATAAAGTCCCAATTAACACAATCGTAAGCCTTCTTGAGGTCCATCTTCAAGATGATTGCTTGTAGGTGTTTTGTCTTTATACCGTGTAGGCACTCCTGTGTTGTACCCATAGCATCAAGGATCTGTCTAGACTTGAGAAAACCAAGCTACTCTTTAGAAAGGGTCCGAGAGAGAAAGGGGCGAATCCTCTGTGCTATGATCTTAGTAATACACTTATAATATAAGTTACATAGAGCTATTGGACGGAAATCCTCAAACTTTCTGGGATGATTAGCCTTAGGAATCAAAGCAATAAAGGTGGTATTAAGTTTCTTTTTCACTTCTCCTCTGACTCTCATCTCCTCCACCATATCCAACAAATCTTGGCCAACTAAATCAAAATAGTAGAGGTAGAATTCGACTGTCCACCCATCGGGCCCCGAACTCTTTTCCTTTTTAAAGCCCTTTAACACCTCATGAATCTCCTCCTTTGTGCATGGTTTTTCAAGGTCCCTAACCTCCTCCTCCTTTACCATACATGGAAAGAGCCTAACAATATCGACCTTATCACCTAGAATATTCGTGCTCGTTGCCTGATAGAAAGATTTGAAATAATTTATAGTCGAATTTTTTATGTCTTCCTGTTTCTGATAAATCATTCCCGCCTCATCCTCAATCTCTGCCAAATTCTTTTTATTCCTACGAAAACTAGCAACGTGGTGGAAAAACTTCATGTTTTTGTCACCACTGGATATCCATATCGCCTGACTTTTTAGTCTTCACCGCTCCTCTTCCTCCAGTAGCTTTTTGTTACTAGCAACTTCTAGCCTTCTCACTTTATTCTCATAATCTTCAACCGACATATCCCGCGCCCTTAAACAATGAAGATCATCTAAGTCTCTCTCAATATTGGCCATCTCTTCACTGTCCCTGATCCGTTTTCCTCTTAACCAGATCTTTGAACGAGCTCTAAGGAAATTTAGCTTACTAACCAGTCTACATTGTGCACCTTCCAGGGTCTGATGAGATGTATCATTCCAAACATCTCTTACTAATGTATCAAAGGAGGCCTCAAGTAACCATGCCGGGTTAAATTTGAAAGGGTAGGCGACCCCAGATCTTTCTTCCCCCATATGAAGGAAAATAGGTGCATGATCAGATAGGTATGGATATTCAACCCAAGCACGGGTTCTACTAGAAGAAGTGAGTAGCCCTTCTGCCACATAAAACTTGTCGAGTCTTTTAGATATCCCTTCCGATCTAGACCTCCCATTCCACCAAGTCGGAACCACTGCATCCGGTGTCACGTCAACCAAATGATTTTTTGAAAAAAGCTACTTAAAAAAAACCGACAGAGAATCTGCCCGTGCATTCTCTCCCCAAATCTCCTCATTGCTAGTCGTAAAATTCAAATCCCTCGCCAAAATCAAGTCTTCAACAGCTAAAAGACCCGCTCTATCAAGTTTTTCCCAGAACAGTTTACGATCCTTGCAAGGTCCATAAGCATTCAATAGAGCCACTTTTCTTTTGGTCTCTATACAAGTACATGTCAAAAAAATCCCGCCAAGACTTAGGACCGGTGTTCTCTCAAAATAAGTAGGATCCCATGTAACAAGGAGCCCACCCGACTTTCCTACCGAGCTAACCGCGCAAATCAACCACTCATGCCTAAGCAAATTCATGAAGTTCCCGGCTTTTCCAGATTCCACCAAAGTTTCTTGAAGAAATCCATGATACAATTAAGTTGAGGATAATCTTGTTCTACAACTATAAGCTGAGGATAATCTTTCCGGGTAAATTAACTTTTAATTTACTTTTAATTAACTCAACAAATTAACTTTTAATTTTTCCGGATAAATTAACTTTTAGGCAGAGACTATGTTGCCATGCAACACTTGTTTGTATAAGCAAAATGATATTTTTTCATAAAAATATACATTACACACATATATAAAATATACATTACACATATAAGATATAGGTTACTTATAAAAAAATACGTTATACATATTGTGGTACATGTACATAAGAATTGTATATAAAAAAAATACATATTCCAAAACAAATTCCAATATCAACATTATTTATAAAGAGTTGAAAATATATGATATACATTACATATATTTACACATATTCTACATAAGAATGTTAAACAATTGTATATAAAAAACATACATATTCCAAAACAAATTTCAAAATCAATATTTTTTTTAGGGAAGAGTTAAAAATAGCTCTGTTTTAAATTTATGTGTATTTTTAAAAATAATAAACAATATAAACTTAAAAATATCAAGCATATAAATCACAAATTTTGAAAAAAACAATAATTTTAAGTTGATCAATATATATTGATTTAAAAAAATTAGTTTAAAGGTTAATTCAATTGGTTGTCACTAATGTTATTGGGCATTTCATTAATTCTATAAGTTAACAAGTACCCAATTTGAATCTCTTTGAATGAAACACGCTAATTTACAATGATAAATTTAGTAGAGAAGTCAATCAAGAATATATAAAAGCGTCCTAAGAGGTTTCAATAAAGTTTTAAATACCATACCATAACTCAAACATTGTAATAAAAATTTCATTTAAAACATAACTACATTGACACAAAAATACATATCATAACTAAAATGTTATAATAAAATTTCATCTAAATTATAACTAAATCATAACTACTTTGGGCATTTGTATCAAAATAGATGTTGAGAGAGATAAGGCAGGTCTAGCTACATATCATTTGTATATTTGTTGAGGTAGATCTCAATGAAGGTCTGGCAAGTAAAGTGAATTTCAAATGGGAAAATTACAAGTGGACTCAGATTCTGGATTATGGGAATACATCTTTTCCGTGTCAGAATTGTTAACAAATGGGTCAGCTCCAAGATACTTGTCAACATGATCGATACCATCCTCCAAGAAAGAAAGGATCCAAGACAAAGACAAAGAGTTGGAAGCATCCTAAGCAACACAAGTCCAATGAAATATGTGAAAAAGAGGAGGATTTAGAACAAACTACAGATATAGAGAAGGATGAATGTGTGGGTTCAAGAAAATTGAATGAGGAAAACATCTCTATGATAGATAAACACGAGGATGTACACCTTTCATACACCACTCCTTCAAAGGTTGTGGTAAACATAGATACTTCATCAAGAGGAATGTATAGAGCTCAAGAATGTGAGAATTCATAATTAGATAAGGAGTAAGTCCCTTTGGTGAATAGTGGGACTATGGAAGCTAGCTTATAGATGGTAATTGTAGATCCCTTGCCAGGGGGTGGACTAAGTTTTTTTTTTAAAGGGAAGAAATGCAAGATTGAGGATTTCTTTAAATCCTACTCTATTTGTTAATTGTCCATTTTATTCATGATATCATACCTTTTTTTAAATGATCCCTTATAGATATTTTTAAAAAATACTCTCGAAGCATTTGCAAAATATAACTTTTTCTTATTTTTAATAAAAAAATAACATTTTTTTTCCATGGAAAAGAAAAACCTATATTAACATAAAATGCACATCATTATTAAAATGATATATAATATTTCATCTAAAACATAATTACATTTTTTTTCAAAGAAAAACATGCATTTTTTGTATTCTAGCGAGAACAAAAAACACTCTCTTCAAATGCTCATGGCACAATACATAGCATGGGAATATAAATCCTTTATATCTTTCAAGATCATATAGATAAAAAAAGATTAGAAACACAGTCATTTAAGTATAAGAGATTACTAAGATCAATTAAAAGATAATAGATTAAAAGTCCAAAAACTAACATAATATAGACCCATAAAATTTCAAAATTACATAAGACTAAGATTAGATATAAACTCATAATTTAGCAAAGTGTCTAGGTTCTGAAATGTATCCATTAAAAGACTCCTCAAGTAGGAACTATCACATAAAAAGTTATAGGCTTGCCATTTATCACATAGGAAGTTGTAAACCTACCATTTGACAAAGCATGAACTATTAAATTCCATTCTTTATACACATAAGTGTATGTGATTACCATAAAGTAGAAACCTCCTTCAACTTCTCAACACAGGGAAGCAAAGAAATGATTTCAATTAGACTATTGAATTCCATTCTTTATACACATCAGTGTATGTGATTACCATAAAGTAGAAACCTCCTTCAACTTCTCAACAAAGGGAAGTAAAGAAATGATTTGAATTATTCATCTAGTTTATCACCATCAAAAATTCTCCAAAGACCTGTAGTTGAACTTACCCTTTATCCACAAAGGTCTTCAATAGAAATTTAAGAGCCATAAACTTACTAATGTTATTGATTCCTCTTTCCAAGTTAACTTTAATATGAAAAAGGTGAAAGTATATAATACCTTCCTCTTACTAATGTTATTAGTAATGTTATTGGTTCCTCTTCCCAAGTTAGCTTTAATATGAAAAAGGTACTAATGTTATTGGTTCCTCTTCCCAAGTTAGCTTTAATATGAAAAAGGTGAAAGTATATAATACCTTCCTCTTTCCAAGTTAACTTTAATATGAAAAAGGTGAAAGTATATAATACCCTCCTCTTTGCAAGTTAACTTTAATATGAAAAAGGTGAAAGTATATAATACCTTCCTCTTACTAATGTTATTGGTTCTTCTTCCCAAGTTAGCTTTAATATGAAAAAGGTGAAAGTATATAATACCTTCCTCTTTCCAAGTTAGCTTTAATAGGAAAAAGGTGAGAGTATATAATACCTCCAAGGATATAGATAAACTTTGGTCCATGACACGTCCCATCAAAATATCCCCAAACAAAAGATTTATCCACCATAACCTCACCTACCATCAAAATATCCTCGAACAAAAGATTTATCCACCATAACCTCACCTACCTGTTTTCCATTACAAGTCTTCGGGCAGGTTTACAAATATGAAATATAGCACATACCTGTGCAGTAGTTTGGAAAGATGGAATTAACTTATCTTCTAAACCAATGGCATTTCTAGTATTTGCAAAATAAGATTTGTTGATACTTTACCAATACATACAATAATCTACTTAAAAACTATATGATATTAATTTTTAAAATTATCTTAATATAATGTTTTAATTTATATTTAATTTAAAAAAATTAAAAATTAAAAAAATAAAAGCATTAATAATATTATCAAATAACAAACTATTCATTTATATTCATTACTTTAACAATATACCTCTTAACTCACTCCCCACTTTTTATTTTTAAATTGAATTCTCATTTTTCTTAAATTATTTAGTTTTAACAAAAAATAATAGTTTGCTAGTTTGTTTGTGACTTGCGGGATTAGCATGTGGTCTAAGAAATCATGAGTTAGGGGTCTTTAAGCCGTCAAAATCACATGGGGATTGCATTTGACTTGGGCAACACCAACCCTTAGCATGGCTAGATTTTTAGGTGTCTCCCCCTGGCTAGTCGAGTTTCAAACTTGGGTCACCTTACATAACAAAGCCCATCAAAACCAATAGCGCTAGCGAGATTTAACCATTTTTACAATTTTTTTTAAATACATTTTTTTTTAAATGTGTTTGATAAGGCTATTTCTAAGCTCATCTGAGCTGATTACATCATTGTAAAAACTACCTAAACACCAAATAACCTTAAAATACATACATTAATTAGAAGAGAACGAGTCCAGAATTTTAGGATCTCTAGGAGGAACTCCTTCTTCAATATCCATGGGGATAATGCCTTAGTCGCTGGTACCTGCACGACTGTTAACTCCTTCTTCTCTGGAATGCTAGCCCCCATGGACGTAAGATGTCGATGCCATAATCTGGGTGTTGAGCTAAGCCTTGATATGTTGTATTTCCAATTCCATTCTGTCTGTCCTCCTATTAAGAGCTTGCCAGACCACCTCTATTTCTTGATTCCTAGAGATAGTCAGGTTTTCTAGGGCCTGCTCAAAATCCCCAAATCTGCTTGATAGGTGATGGAAGGCCGAGCTATTTGACTGTGCAATCTCCTCATACATGTTGAAAAATTTCCTGCAATCATTCCACAAGGACTCCATGGGAAAGGATGCAACAACCCTTTCTGAAGAGCACTAGTTCCACAATAACCCAGGTCTTGGCCCCAAACAAAAGTTAACAAAAAACCGTAGCAAGGGAAGGACAGATTTAAAAAACCATGACACTTACCCATGGAAAAGATAGATAAAAGGATGATAATAGAGACATCGTCGGCTGCATCAATGATTGAGAGAAAACACTAAGGACACTCATATACCGTCTGATCAAAATGAGCAAGGCAGGACTGCTTGAGGCGGGCATAACAAGACTTGTCGAACAAGAAATGACTACAGAGTGTGAGTATCCCATGAGAACAAAATTCTGCAACACCCCGAACAACACGAGCATAAAAAGGCCACACAAATGGAAAATTCAAGAATGAATCCATTGAACCCTCCTCAAAACAAACCCACCACACATTCAAAAGAACCAACACATAGGATAATTTAATCCCCGTATGTGCGAAAATATGTGCATGTCCCTTGAGAGCCACCACTTTCTAACTTGGGGGCATAGAAAACAAAAGGGGAGGATGGATCATTAGGGAAAGACATGAGTCCCCCCCACCCCATTAGCCAATAATTCACCCTTGCTTAGTATAGTGCCCCCTTTAGCCTAATGATCAACAATGGAATTTAAATTCCATTTTACATGGTAAATACCTCGAAGTTTTCACTGAGTGCGATGATCCGACTTATTATCCCATTGAATAAGTTGGTTTCAGATTGAGATCGATTAGTGACCACTCTGATCACAATCACCGAGTCTCCAAAAACTGTCAACTTATTGATATTCCTTTCACTAGCAAGACTTAGCCCCTAGAATAGAGCATAAGCTTCAACTATGTTGTTTGAAGTGACTCCCAATCCCATGAATAACTAGTAACAATATTACCTCCCAAATAAAAAAGACTCCCACCTATACCTATCACCCCATTTTAAATACATTTTAAAAACGTTATTTTTTTTCATTAAAAACCAATCTTTAATAATAAATATCATGCAATTAATTAAAAAATAAAATTAATTTTAAAACACAAATTGATATAAATAGATTTAAAAAAAAACTGAGCCAACATGGGATTTCCTATTAGGGCTTATACATATAGGTAAGCTAATGCAAATATCCTTTTATTTGTTAAAAGAAATAAAGTTAATTCCAAATATCTGTTATTATATCATAGGTTTGTAATGATTTCACAAATAAATAAATAAAAATAATATTTAAAATAATAATAATTTTTTAAAATGGTGAAATTAAATTGAAAATTAAGATGAATAAAAACGACAAATTGTTTTTCCAATAACTATTTGTACCACAATTGAAGGCATCACGAAAAGACATTTTACTCTTTTACATTGTTTATCTTTTCTTTTAAGTTTAACTTTTATGTTATATCTTTCTTAAGCACTTATCTTTTTTAAGTTTAACTTTTATGTTATATCTTTCTTAGGCTTATCATTTTTAGAAATTAATGTACCAAGCAAATTGCCTTATTTGAAGAAATTTGATTTATTTTTTCAATTAAATAATATTTAATTTTAAAATATTATTATATCTAAGGGTAAGGAAAATTTGTGATGTGATAAAGTTTTATAAGGTAAGAAAATTAAGATGTTATAGGGAGGTGGTCAATCATAATCTAGAAGATTGAAAGTATCTTTCGGTTTTGACTAGCACAAAGAAGAAAATCAGCGTTGCTAAAATAAAAACAAACTCTCACAAGTTGCATAGTGAAACTGAACA
>JASDQU010438805.1:43703-54789 GCA_032191745.1 Picea mariana | reverse complement strand
ATTTGCAAAATGTAACTTTTTCTTATTTTTAATAAAAAATAACATTTTTTTTCCATGGAAAAGAAAAACCTATATTAACATAAAATGCACACCACTATTAAAATGATATATAATATTTCATCTAAAACATAATTACATTTTTTTTCAAAGAAAAACATGCATTTTTTGTATTCTAACGAGAACAAAAAACACTCTCTTCAAATGCTCATGGCACAATACATAGCATGGGAATATAAGTCCTTTATATCCTTCAAGATTATATAGATAAAAAAAGATTAAAAACACTGTCATTTAAGTACAAAAGATTACTAAGATCAACTAAAAAATAATAGATTAAAAGTCCAAAAACTAACATAATATAGACCCATAAGATTTCAAAATTACATAAGACTAAGATTAGATATAAACTCATAATTTAATAAAATGTCTTACCTAGATTCTAAGATGTATCCATTAAAAAACTCCTTAAGTAGGAACTATCCCATAGAAAGTTGTAGGTTTGTCATTTATCACATAGGAAGTTGTAAGCCTACCATTTGAGAAAGCATCAACTATTGATCTTTATACCATAAGTGTATGTGATTACCATAAAAGTAGAAACCTCCTTCAACTTGTGATTACCATAAAGTAGAAACCTCCTTCAACTTTTCAACAAAGGGAAGCAAAGAAATGATTTGAATTATTCATCTGGTTTATCACCATAAAAAATTCTCCAAAAACCTGGAGTTGAACTTGCCCTTTATCCAAAGAGGTCTTCATCTGGTTTATCACCATAAAAAATTCTCCAAAAACCTGGAGTTGAACTTGCCCTTTATCCAAAGAGGTCTTCAATAGAAATTTAAGAGCCATAAACTTACTAATGTTATTGGTTCCTTTTCCCAAGTTAGCTTTAATATGAAAAAGGTGAAAGTATATAATACCTTCCTCTTCCCAAGTTAGCTTTAATATGAAAAAGGTGAGAGTATATAATAACTCCAAGGATATAGATAAACTTTGGTCCATGACACGTCCCATCAAAATATCCCCAAACAAAAGATTTATCCACCATAACCTCACCTACCTGTTTTCCATTACAAGTCTTCGAGTAGGTTTACCTGTGCAATAGTTTGGAAAGATGGAATTAACTTATCTTCTAAAACAATGACATTTCTAGTATTTGCAAAATAAGATTTGTTGATACTTTACCAAAACATACAATAATCTACCTAAAAACTGTATGATATTAATTTTTAAAATTATCTTAATATAATATTTTAATTTATATTTAATTTTAAAAAATAAAAAATTTGAAAAATAAAAGCATTAATAATATTATCAAATAACAAATTATTCATTTATATTCATTACTCTAATAATATATCTCTTATTCATTTATATTCATTACTTTAACAATATATCTCTTAATTCACTCCCCACTTTTTATTTTTAATTAGAATTTTCATTTTTCTTAAATTATTTAGTTTTAACAAAAAATAATAGTTTACTAGTTTGTTCGTGACTTGTGGGATTAGTATGTGGTCTAAGAAACCATGAGTCAGGGGTTTTTAAGCCGTCAAAATCACATAGGGATTGCATTCGACCTGGGCCACACCAACCCTTAGCATGGCTAGATTTTTAGGTATCTTCCCCTGGCTAGTCGAGTTTCAAACTTGGGCCGCCTTACAGAATGAAGCCCATCAAAACCAATAGCGCTAGCGAGATTTAACCATTTTTACAATTTTTTTAAATACGTTTTTTTTAAATGTGTTTGATAAGGCTATTTCTAAGCTCATATGAGTTGATTACATCCTTGTAAAAACTACCTAAACACCAAATAACCTTAAAAAACATACATTAATTAGAAGAGAACGAGTCCAGAATTTTAGGATCTCTAGGAGGAACTCCTTCTTCAATAGCCATGGGGATAATGCCTTAGTCGCTGGTACCTGCACGACTATTAACTCCTTCTTCTCTGGAATGCTAGCCCCCATGGACGTAAGATGTCGATGCCATAATTTGGGTGTTGAGCTAAGCCTTGATATGTTGTATTTCCAATTCCATTCTGTCTGTCCTCCTATTAAGAGCTTGCCAGGCCACCTCTATTTCTTGATTCCTAGAGATAGTCAGGTTGGCTAGGGCTTGCTCAAAATCCCCAAATCTGCTTGATAGGTGATGGAAGGCCAAGCTATTTGACTGCGCAATCTCCTCATACATGTTGAAAAAATTCCTGTAATCATTCCACAAGGACTCCATGGGAAAGGATGCAACAACCCTTTTTGAAGAGCACTAGTTCCACAATAACCCAGGTATTGGCCCCAAACAAAAGTTAACAAAAAATCGTAGCAAGGGAAGGACAGATTTAAAAAACCATGACACTTACCCATGGAAAAGATAGATAAAAGGATGATAATAGAGACCTCGTCGGCTGCATCAATGATTGAGAGAAAACACTGAGGACACTCAGATACCGTCTGATCAAAACGAGCAAGGTAGGACTACTTGAGGCGGGCATAACAAGACTTGTTGAACGAGAAATGATTACAGAGTGCGAGCATCCCATGAGAACAAAATTCTGCAACACCCCGAACAACACGAGCATAACAAGGCTATACAAATGGAAAATTCAAGAATCAATCCATTGAACCCTCCTCAAAACAAACCGACCACACATTCAAAAGAACCAACACATAGGAGAATTTAATCTCTGTATGTGCGAAAAGATGTGCATGTCCCTTGAGAGCCACCACTTTCCAACCCGGGGGCATAGAAAACAAAAGGGGAGGATGGGTCATTAGGGAAAGACATGAGTCCCCCACACCCCATTAGCCAATAATTCACCCTTGCTTAGTCTAGTGCCCCCTTTATCCTAATGATCAACAATGGAATTTAAATTCCATTTTTCATGGTAAATACCTCGAATTTTTCACCGAGCACGGTGATCCGACTTATTATCCCATTGAATAAGTTGGTTCTAGATTGAGATCGATTAGTGACCACTCTGATCACAATCACCGAGTCTCCAAAAACTGTCAACTTGTTGATATTGCTTTCACTAGCAAGACTTAGCCCCTAGAATAGAACATAAGCTTCAACTATGTTGTTTGAAGTGACTCCCAATCCCATGAATAACTAGTAACAATATTACCTCCCAAATAAAAAAAGACTCCCACTATACCTATCACCCCATTTTAGTTACATTTTAAAAACGCTATTTTTTTTTCATTAAAAACCAATCTTTAATAATAAATATCATACAATTAATTAAAAAATAAAATTAATTTTAAAACACAAATTGATATAGATAGATTTAAAAAAAAACTGATCCAAGATGGGTTTTCCTATTAGGGCTTATACATATAGGTAAGCTAATGCAAATCTCCTTTTATTTGTTAAAAGCAATAAAGTTAATTCCAAATATCTGTTATTATATCATAGGTTTGTAACGATTCAAAAATAAATAAATAAAAATAATATTTAAAATAATAATAATTTTTTAAAATGGTGAAATTAAATTGAAAATTAAGATGAATAAAAACGACAAATTGTTTTTCCAATAACTATTTGTACCACAATTGAAGGCATCACGAAAAGACATTTTACTCTTTTACATTGTTTATCTTTTCTTTTAAGTTTAACTTTTATGTTATATATTTCTTAAGCACTTATCTTTTTTAAGTTTAACTTTTATGTTATATCTTTCTTAGGCTTATCATTTTTAGAAATTAATGTACCAATCAAATTGCTTTATTTTAAGAATTTGATTTATTTTTTCAATTAAATAATATTTAATTTTGAAATATTATTATATCTAAGGGTAAGGAAAATTTGTGATGTGATAAAGTTTTATAAGGTAAGAAAATTAAGATGTTATAGAGAGGTGGTCAACCATAATCTAGAAGATCAAAAGTATCTTTCGGTTTTGACTAGCACAAAGAAGAAAATCAGCATTGCTAAAATAAGAACAAACTCTCACAAGTTACATAGTGAAACTGAACATTGAACAATTCCAAAAACACCATGGGACGAAAGAAATCGTCATCTTTGCGACACTAAGAAGGTTGAATATGGAAAACACTTTCTCTTAGAGCACCATAAGTATACACAAATTAGATCACAATTTCAAAACATTTCTCACAATATAGATCTTCCTAACCTTCTAAGTCATAAAAATTATGGTGATCTTGGAACGCTTCTCTCAATGCTTTTTTAGCACAAAAATAAAATTTTAAAGAAATCTAAGTAATGTCTTACTTGCCAACAATTTTATCATCTATTAAGTAAAGGAGTTGTTGATTTTTATGGCAACAATTATTCATTTAAGACATGTAAGTGAGACATTGAAGGACATTGATAAGGTAGTAGGTATCGTTGACATTTTTACTTATAATAGTACTGAAACACTAGATAATTGAGTAGATTGTAATGTATGTATTTGCTTAGAAAATACTAGAAACATTAGTTTGTTATAGATAAAAAGATTTCTATCTTCATTTCCAACATCACTTAGACTTTGATGGAATTTTTTCATAGGTTGGTTTCTCCGTGTCATTCTTGATAGCTAGTCACATTGTCGTTATATTTAGATTTAGTGTACAATTTCTTTAAAATCTCTAAAGATTTTAGCTAAACAATTAAACTTTAATTTATTAGTAAAACATATTATTCTTCTAAAAGTTAAAAATACATATAGTTACAAAATGCTCATATGGGAAAAGCATCGAAATAATAAAAAAACATAAAATTGTATGACAACCACGATGATAATGGTAATTCCATTATAAAACAAGTGCCACTGCAGTGGCGATGTCCTTGTCGAAATGATTTTTGAAAACATAATCAGAATTAGGGGTTTTGTACATGCCGAAATGATTTTTGAAAACAAAATCAGAATTAGGTGTTTTTGTAAATGATTTTTAGAAACAACATGAAGGGTCTTTAGACAGGTTTTGTACATGCCGAAATGATTTTTGAAAACAAAATCAGAATTAGGGGTTTTTGTAAATGATTTTTAGAAACAACATCAAGGGTCTTTAGACACATGTACAAAGTCACATTTCGAATGAAATGATTTTGGAAATAGAATCTGTGGTGTTTGGACACGTGTCACACTTTGAATGTAGCTTCTGACCAAAGATCATAAAAACCATGTGTAAAAAATGTGAAAGTAAGTGGCAACTATGGATCACTTGATTGAATTTCAAATCAGGGGGAGTGTGAGTATGGTTCCACTTTCCCACATAGTTGTAACGATTTAATGCATAAAATTAAGATATAGGAAAATATCATTATATTGTGGTCATGTGTCTTTATATGTTTATGTCTTAGTTAGATATTAATTCTTCCTTCTATTGGAAAAATATATTAATTCTTATGTCTTTTTCCTTCTCACGATCTACTGCACAAACATAAGATATTGGAAATATGTCTTAAGCATTCCTCATATATATATATATATATATATTTATCTTGGCTAAGATTGTATTGTTTGTTGCATTTCTGTGCTTTTGCTATTTTGATTTTCCTGTTGTTGGATGTCCAAATTCAATAGGCTATGTTGATGCTACAAGGTTACCTGCTTATGGATTTGAAATAATTGCAATGGCTTCTGTAACCCGTGCATCTACTAAACAATATTAAAGGCGGATTGACATATCTAGATTCACGTGAACGTGACATGAAATAGCTGTTGACATATCCATATTCACAGGAATGTGATATGAAAGAGCATCATGTAGGTGAAGGTGTTGAATCCCATCAGAATTATACGAATCCAGAAGAAAAACAGATCCCAATATCTCATCCCCACCTCCATCCTTTTATAAGAGAGGAGAGATGTCTTGTTACAAACTGGAAGACAACTACATTTTGTTGAGTGATGATCCACGAAAAAATGGCATAATTGACCAAGCTAAAAATGAAACACTTTCCTGACAGGTGTATTCAACCATTGTGGAGTCTATTGTGTAATCTATGTAGTGCTTCAATTGTGGAAATAACATAAATCCATCAACTGAACTACATATCCAAAACATGCAAGAACAACCAGACTAGGGAATACTCCGTACTTTTATCCAACACCTAAATTAAGTAATAGCAATTGTTTTGTATATATAATTAGAATTTGTAAGACAAAATTACTGGAATTTATTTGATATGGCAGTATGCAGGAAGTGCCCCTAAAAGTAGTATCGTCAACTTGGCCTTTTTTAGTTTAACCTCAAGCAGAAGGTGCTGCAAGATGAGAAAGACAAACTAATCTTTCAAAAGAGAGTATATTTAATTCAACTATTGATTCATTTTTGAATTGTGAGGTTGAGTTATGAAGTTGATAACATATGATTTTACTATTAAATTCAATTAAACAAAAACAAAAATAGTGGTATAAGATGAAAACAAAAAACAATTGTTAGCTAGTGCAATATTTCTCTATAACTATAGCGACATGTAGATTAAAAGCGTTAGATATTTGTGGGCCAAAATTAAAAGACAGTGTGGCCATTGCCATTGATATCAACATTATAGAATGTCCAATCCATGAAAGAGTAAGATAATTAGTCCACGGATGAGGAGCAAGGCCCATGGTAAGAGTATCCACGAGGACATCAATCCACAACTTGCCTCCTTGCCTCCACTCTTGCCTGTTTAAAAATTCAGAGAATTTCAAAAGACATTTAATTCCATCTAAATTTGAATATTATTTTGATAATATATAAAAAAAAAGTGACACAAAGAAAATATAAAAAAGAGAGTGAAAGCATTCTTTGTATCATGTAACAGATCTCTGTATTCTCCTCTCTAACATAATTGAAGTATAACCATCAGTGATGATGGGTATGATTGATTGGCGGTTAATCTCAAACTTGATAAATGGGAAAATCTGGTATATATCTTTCGGTCGGTCGACTAATTTCCATAAATATTTTAGTACGGCGGCCGTGTCAACAACTTAAATTTACTCAGCAATAGTTGGTCTGTTACATTTGCGTTTGGTGGAAATGAGAAAACCACTGCACCTGCCTCATAATTGGGCATGAAATCAGCTATGGTCAAAATGGTGAAAGTGGAGAATTGAGGGGTACACACATGGCCCCTAAGAAATGATAGTACAGGTCAGTCATATCCTAGCATCCCGGGGCCGAAAGGAGGAAACGAAGACACTGCCCTTTCTCTAGATCTCAACATCACACATAGTGGATATTGCTTTACCTTGTTACTGAGTGTTACTGGGCTTTGATACCTCTTCTTAAGTGTTATCATACCCTCATTTGTGATTCCATGGAAAATCTCAATTCTTGTCATAGACTTCACATGCAAGACCAAACCATTCAAGGACTAATCCTGTCCATTGATGGAATGCCCATATTAAGAGAAGCAACCACCATTGTAACCACCTTCACAATGTCCTCCCCAGACTCAAGATGCGCAATGGCAATCAACTTGTGGTGGTAGATTCCTCTGAAACCCTTGCTTGCAATTGTTGTTGTAGGAAAGGAGATGGACCCATGCAAATCCAAAGAAGTTAAAGAATTGAGCTACAATCAACTGTCAAGGGAAATGGTTCATGAGATAGTAGAAAATGTAAGTAAGATGAAAGAATCCGTCCAACAGAAAATGACCGAAGCATCCTGACAAGCCAAGGAGTCTTCGGAGGCTCAGGGAAAGCCAACCCTAGAGTAGGCCCACGAGCAGGAAAGGGAAAAAGTGTGATGGGCCTTATCTCCTAGGAACCCATCTTAGAACTATCCAAAGTATTAGGCGAGAAAGATGCACATATAATACATGCAATGGCTAATTAAAATTTTACTAATCAATTATTCTATATTAATTAATTTAATTAAAGAACCATGACAATTCATACTATATCAAAATCTATGCGCTCTTTTCTTGGCCACATGGATATCATGCCTTAAGCCTTGACATGCAAGGACCGTTTGTCTAGCTGCCGGCTGCCTTTGTCCAAATTGCACTATTTTCAAGTCTCTGTAACATTAAAGACTATGAATTGGTGAGAAGCCATGATTATGTTTGAACCTGGAACATGATTCAACAAGAATGACTTAACATAGTGGAGGGAGGTATCATAATAGTCTTGTGTTTTTCTTAGGGATTTCAAAGATGAGTCATAGGCAGTTTTTTTGAGCGGAAAAATTCTACCTCACATCTAAGAGCTTGAGGTTTGTCTTCCTAAATTTTAGCGAAAATATATATTTTTCTACTTGATACAAGTCTTAGGTAACTCCGTATCAATTACATCTAGATATATCTTGCAACGATGACTCCAATTACAACAATATTTGGGTTTTCTTGTATGCTGTAAATGTTGCATTCAAAAACTAAACTTGCTCTCTAGTTTAAATTTGTTTTTTGCATATTCAATCGAGATCTTTGGGAACAAATTAAAAATTTCAAATTGAGGAGGATTATGGTTTAGAGCCACCCTCCTCACCGAAGCTTGAGAGACCCCGGGACGTGGGAGAAGATGAGAAAGAGGTTGAAGGAGAATTTTTTTCCCTTCAACTACATGCATATCATTCAAACTTTCGACGTTTCTCTCCATATCATCTAGTGTGATGCTTGCATTGGTACCTTTGGGGACAATTAGTTCTTGGGTAACGATGTCAACTGCTGGTTTTGGGTTCATTAAGGGCTTGCCAATGGGAGCAACTTTAATTTCATAGCAAAAGGCAACATATCAAGATAGAAATCCGGACAAAGTAATGGATAGAAATTAAGGTGACCTCCTTATAATATTTCTGCATCTTCTTCTCTCATAAATTTGTGGTTCGAACTCGAAGTGCCTACATTTCCCATCATATTCAGGTTGGTCGGTCAGTCATTATTTCCAGTCTTCCTATATATTAATTATCGTGTTGTCCTTGTCGATTTTGGTGCTCGGGCCTATCGGCTTAAGACTTTGTTTATTTTTTATATACTTTTGTATCACCTTCAGAGATTTGCTAACTCGTTGAAGGGATAGGACCAATATCTGTACTTTTCCTACTGCTCTTAGGAGGCCATCACCTACCTTAGCGAGCCATTAAGGTATGAATCATTACTGGTATGTGGAGGTCTTGGGTCTTTTTGAGTATGTAGCATTGTGATACTCTAGAGTGATTGTTTGAGGCTCCTCCACACCCCGTATAGTCCAGTGTTATGGTTATCGGGTGAAACAAATAGTTATTTAAGGTAACCTTACCTTCCTAACTTGAGGAGAAAGCCATCAAAGCTCTAGCCCTTCCTTGAAAACGTGCCAGCCCAACCTTGCAAACAGAGGCTGCTTGAAATCCCTTAACCATCTAGGGGTGCGCATGATTTTAAGGCAAATTCGAGGTTTTCCCACCAACCGATTGCTCATTCGCTCACTTGCCACCCTGAGTGGGGAAAATTTCCTATGTGAATTTAATAACCAAAGAAATAACTACCACGGATTCTAGCATCCATGACTCAGCTCAATTACAGAGGCTTGCACCAATGAAAACTCAAAATTTTATGGCAAACGCACAATCTTTAAGCCCAACGAACTAGGAGGAAGATATAATTATTGCCTCTGGAACCCGTTCACTATAACGCCATATCTAAGCTTTAATGCACATCTAATTATCTCTCTTTTGAGAATAACATAATTGGAGCACTGGCTTGAATTGCTGGTGAGGTCTGACGATGCCCACCATAGGAGGTCCCTCTTTCGTTCATCAAAGGTTTATAGCTGCCAGCCCTGGTGGAACAGCAGGCACTCTTATTTTGGGGGTCGTTGCAAAGCTATACACATTGTCTTTTTTTTTTATCTGAATTTATTTCTATTAGTTTGGGTATAAAACCAAAATTCATTGTTTTGAAAGCTAAAATAAAAATAATAGTATGTTTTCACAGAAAACACACTGTTATCATACTATATATATATACATGCAGTGAAGTTATGTGGTTAAGTGTTGAAAACCAAGTTTTTTTCAAGTGTAAATATTTAAGAATAATTGTTTAGCAAAGGAAAAATGTATGAAATATATGAGTCTTTTTGACAGTGTGAAGTTATGTGGTAAGTGTTGAATATTGGGTTTTAACCGGGCCATATTTAAGAATGTATATTTCCAAGGAAACTGTACAAAAAATATGTATAATATTCTCATTTGTTCTCTCCCCCAATTGTGAAGATGAAAAACACATTTAGAACCACATGAAGAAGAAAAAACGAAGTTGCATCCAAGCAAACATGAGGCATTTCACAACATCAAACGATGGTCTGTTATACTTACAGTGAAAGTAAACAAATCTGAAATGAAGGTAGAGAAGGCATCAAAATTCGCTTGGAATGGAGACCGGAAAATTCTTGGCTGTCACGACTTACTCTATTCTTCTGTTGGTTTTCTTGTGGGGCTTTGCATCCATTGTAGATGCAGAGATGGTAGCTTCCATCCCTAGTCCAAGCATGGAAACCGACGCAACTTCTCTGAGCCACGTTCCTTCATTGGTAGTTGCTCTTGTTGGGTGCATTCTTTCTTTCTTCTTCTTTTATTGAAAATCAAAGTCATCGAATAAAGTTGGGCATTGTTATTAGAAAGAGAGAAAAATAGTTTCTCTTTATTAACTCAAAACGAATTTGTTTCTTGAATTTAATATTTTATACCAGGTTTCTCATTGTAGTGGATCTTCACTAGTATTCATCTAGATGCTCTTTCTTCAAAAGAGATGGACTTTAGAGGTAGGGAAAAGGTGTACTATTCAATACTATTCGCACCTGGACGACATATTTCCGGGACGACATATTACTGGGACGACATATTTCCGGGACCACATTTTATTTAGGTGGTTTTTCGGCACATGGTTTTTTGCCGATGGTTTTCTATTTTCGGTTAAGGAATTAGGGTTTTGGACTAATCTAGGTCATTGGGTTAGGGTTTTGGATGTCGCTGGCTCCTATATGTATATTGTATTGTAAACAATGTAACACAAGGTATGAATATAATATATGTTGGTTTTCCCGGTTTGGGTTTTCCAGGTGAAAAATCTCTGTGTAATGTTTGTATTTGCCATTGTATCTTTTCTGTTCCTTTCTGAATACCAGTTTGCAGTAGATATTGTACAAGGTTAGAATTTACATTTGGTATCAGAG
>JASDQU010438805.1:20934-36595 GCA_032191745.1 Picea mariana | reverse complement strand
GCATATGTTCTTATTGAGTTTTCTTGTTTTCCATCTCGAGTATTGACATTTGGAGCAATTCTTTCCACATTAGTGACTTTTAGAGTTCATCATCTTAGTGAGGAGAATCCACCATAGAGAGCCCTTTGCCTGACTTATCTAGGTCCTTGAAGATAGGTGTAAGGGTCTATGATAACAAATCGAAGACTAAATCTCTATTCTTTTTTAAGCATTAATTCTAGAAGCCACAAAGAAAATCCTATGCCATATCATACCTAGGGTGCTTTGGAATAAGGTGTACATGGGATCGAGGAGTGGGATGTTAGAGGGGGATTTTCATTCAGCCCTTTTTATTTTCTATTTTTAGGATGCTTTCTCCAACTTTGTCACTTCCTAGTAAGCTCATTTTTGTTTTAGTGATTATGGTTGAAGGAGACATGGAGATTTTCGTTTCTAGCTTATGAAAATGGGATATCCCGACCTCAAGATTGCTCTCACTTTGTCATCCTCAAAGCTTTATATAGGTCATTGGTTGTTTTGCTTCTTAGGCATCCTACAATCCTTCAACTTGTAGGTTGCTTCATTCCAGGGAAAATTTTATGGGCTAAATTTTGCCCATGGACTAATTTTCCATGTTTTACTCCAAAAAAAATTCACCAATTTCCATTTTGATTCACACAAATTCCATGATAAAAATATTTTACTCTAAAAATTGCCAAAATTTGATAGAAACTTTATTAAATCCTTAGAAATTTGAATTTTTTTACAAAAATATTGCCAAACATTTTAAGGTTGGCATTTTTAGAATTAGTAAGATTCGCCAAGGTTTATACACTTTATGATAAGTATGGATCCTTAAAATTTTCCCTTCTTCCTTCCCAAAAACCAACACATAATCCATTTGCTCCACATGTTCCTTGAAGTTTGGGATTTCCTAATTGTTATTGGAGTGCGCCCTTGCATAACCTTTTGAAAACAAAACTAGTAACCAACAATAGAGAAACTAATAGCTTACAAAAGAGTGTAAAGTAAATGAGGGAAGCATATTAGTTGGTATCCCCAGCCAAGTAGGGAGCCATGCATATAATTTTGGTGAGCCTCCTTTTTTTTGATGATAACGTCTGTGATCTCTTCCTATTACTACCATGATGCCTCTTCAATGGAAATGATCTTAATTGATGTAAATAAGAAAGACCATGACATCCTAGAGTATTGGAGAAGGTAGACCTACTTGCATCAATGTTCTATGCTACTTGCATAGTATAGAGGTGAGTCATGTCACTTGTGTTGGCCCTACTAATGACATCTAGCACCCAACCTAGGGGCTCATGAATGTTCCCATTTATTGTGGATGAAGACATATATGATTTGGCTATCTGATCATAGTCTTGTAGCATCTCATTATCTTGCATGTTGGTATAGGTTGACTCCAAATATTGTTGAATGAAGTTGATGCCTTCATTGGCCATCTTGTATGCTAGTTTGTTTTCCTTTATATGGACATGACTTAGAGTTTTTACCCGTAAATCCTTTATCATAACATTTATTTTCCAATAGAATAACAAATCTCCAATGGTTGTAAACATTTTTCTTATCAAATTCCTCTGTACATCTTATTCAAGGCATTGATCATTATGGCATTGATTATTATATACGAATCTTCCTCCATGATGAGGTTGGAGAATTTATGGCACATGGCTGAAGCCAATCCTACTTTGAGCGCTTTCCACTCAGTAGAATTATTGGTATTATATATCCTCTAAAACTTGAAAAGAGGATTATTATTTTCCATGTTGATTCTCTAAAATCTCCTCCATTGGATATTGGCCCCATATTATCCTTCAAAGCACTATCAAAATTCATATTGATCATACTATCCAAAGTACATGACTGGGTTATTGAAGAAGATATGGAGGTGTCTCTTGGGTTTGATTTTATGACAACCTTGGCCTTTTCAACACCCTATGAGTCAATGATCCTTTTTCTTTATCTATTAAAAGGGAGGTCTTCCATCTCCCAAATCTAAACATATATGATTTCTCTGGTATTTTTCTATATAAGTCCCCAACGCTTAAGGTCTTTCCTTTGAAAATACTGATCTAAACCCATCATATGAAGAGTCGATTCATTTGTAGTGTGGTTACTCCCTAAACATTTGTCCAATTTGTTGTTTAAAAAAAATTCCATAAGGGAAAGTGATAGGGATACATGTTTGGGCAAGTAGGTATTACCATGAATCGTGTAAATAAAATGTTTCTTTTACATCTCTTATTTTCCAAGATCTATGTTGGTGGATCATTTTGAAATAAGAACCATTGTTGTTCCATATTAGGATTCATTTCAAATATTTTTTTGTATAATGATGTCCCATTCCTCTATTTCATTCACATATTTATCTATCTAAATTTGACCCTAAAGAGAATTATTGGGATTCACCCACCTCCAAAGGATTTCTCATCAAAGAGATACATTAAGGTAGGATAAGTCCTTTATTCCAACCCCTTAGTGGGACTTGGGATTATATATATCATCCCATTATACTAGAGGCCATTTTTTTTTTCTTTTGTAGGCCCTCCCCATAGAAATTCCCTTTTAATTTTTTTGATCTCCCTAAGGAATTTTCTTGGTATTGCCAACGCTGAGAAGATGTAGATGGGTATGGATTGGAGAATAAATTTAATGAGGAATATTTGGCTTAGAATGGAGAGATATTTGTGTTTAACTTATGTTTATACTAANGGGTGAATCAATATAAGATACTTTTTACTTTATTTAACCATTCATCAATAATTCATTAGTTGAGAAACAATAATCACATATAAACTCAATCATAATGCACATAGTTTAATGTGGAAACCCTTGTGGGAGAAAACCACAAAAAATATCTTTATAAATGTCTGTAGGCACCAACCTACTATTACAAAGATTGTAGGAACCAACCTATTGGAGACACCAATCTCCTTAGTTGAGCACCAACTCAACAAGATGTAGGCACCAACCCACTAAAGACACCAATCTCCTCAATTGAGCACCAACTCAATAAGATATGTGTAGACACCAATCCAATATCTTCATACAAAGAGTACCTCTAACTTCACCTGCATGCTTCATTCCATAAAAAATCCTTCAAACCCTAGCAAGCCTCATGGAATCATTCCCAGAATGTAATCACTGAAGAAAACATCCATTGACGACAACATCCACTCATGATAACATCCACTCATGACAACATCCATTCATGACAACATATACTCACAACAACATCACAACCTCATAACAGTGCACATGGAAAGATCACAACCTCATAAAAGTGCACATGGAAAGATCACAACCTCACGACAACATTACAACCTCATAACATACCTTGAGAATAAGAAAGACCAAAAGAAAGTCCCTTATATTTCTCTTGCACACCTCTAGATCCCAAAGAGACACCCCAACACCGTTAGCGCACATCAGACTTGATCTTGATTCCTTGGTTTCTCTACAAATGTGAAATTCTATCCTATATTTATCGTAATTATGTCTCCACTTTTTGGGCTGACTTGTAAAAACTGACTAAGTCGACCTCGATTTTATTGCTGGGTTATCAGACGAAATTTTTTATATCTCCTCATTCCTAGGGAGTTAAATGGAATACCATATACCATTTGAAAGGTCTCAGAATAATATTTCCAACCATATAACTTGTGATACCATTTGAGTTAGGCATGTAGGGTAAAATTCCTTCAAATATAACGTATACAAATTGACCAAAAACAATACTTTCAACAATCTCCATCTTCCAATATTTATCTTGGACATTTGTAGGCTCCCCCTGTCTTTGACATCAATGACAACAATATTTCCAAAAATCTCCCCCTTTGTCATTGATGGTAACCATCATTCAATTATGTATTAATTCCCCTATCTACAACTCTTCTTGTGTCTGCAATTATTCCTCTATCTGTGACTTCTCCCCCTTTGACATCAATGGCAAAGGGTTGCTCCCCCTAAGCTTGTGCTTCCCTTTACTGATGAGATTAAAGGGACATCACACCTAGCTTCTATTCCATACAACACTTTTTTTCTTTGACTTCATAGATTATGCATACATCGCTTGAGGTTCTAATTGCATTTTCCATCAATCTTCATGATGTTGCGTTCCTTATCTCATACCCTTTAGAATGAAATGTGAGGTTATAGCATTGATCACACATTTGATTGAAACTTAGAATATTATGCTTTAACCCTTCAACGTACAAGTAATTATGTGTCTTGGTCTTTCCATTATCAAGACTAACAATACCTTTTCCAACTATCCTTGCGGAGCCATTATCTCCAAAAGTAACCATACCTCCTTTTTCTTCCTTCAAGGAGAGAAATTTGGTTTGGTCCCCTGTCATGTGTTTTGAACATCCACTATCAATGTACCATTGGTTCCCTTCATTTTGAGCATAAAGTGCAAGTCTGCATTCTTCCTTCTTTTGTTCTTCTTGCCTTCTTTTCCACCCCTTTGTGTATTCTTTTTTATGTTTGGAAAAAAACGTCTTCTTCCTTCTTTATTATGCTGCTTCTATAGTCATGTTCTATGTTCCCATAGTTATTTCACTTATAACATTCAAAATTGTAATCAAGTAGGGGAGAAAATGAATTGTAGTTTCTATCAATAGACCCATGAGAACTTCTAGTTGTGTTGCTCACATAATCATTCATTGCAGTTTTATAAGAATCTTTGTTTATATCTCTCACATGACCACTTCCTACATAAGTTTTGCAATCTATTCTTTATGACCAAAGTTATTGCAAGAAAAACAATAGCCAAGAAAAATATTTTGATATCGGTTTGTGAAAGGTCTTCTTGGTGGAACAACTCTTATAAACCCATTCCCGTGGGTAGAATCATATTTTTGGTGGTCATCGTTTCCTTTCCTGCAACTGCTTTCATTGTTGAAGGAGCCTTTAAGAATATTGACATAGCTTTTAGGTTTTTCTTCATTTTCTTTTTTTGATGGCTTTGTGACCTTAGTGCTTGCATATTCCTCATCGGTCTTTTGTTTTTTGTCATAACCAAGACCTATTTTTATGAATGGTGACCTTTGGCAACTGAGAATATTATCTAATATTTTAGTACTCTTTCCAAACTTCAATCTTCTTTTCAATTGATCATTAGTTTTCTCGAGTTCCTTTCTTAAGGAAACTATTTCAGTTTCTAGCTTCTTGCAATTTTCTTCCTTTTATTGTAGTTGGCTTCTCACCACTTCTTCTATATTTTTTTCCTCTTCTAGTTGAGTCTTGAGGATGAAAATCGCCTTCTTTGTTTCTTCAATATCATGATCCTCCTCTTCATATTTCTGCAATTGCTCTTTCTGCTTTTTGTTCCTTTCCCTAATTTTGTCTATTTCTTCTAAGGAACTAATAAGTTCTACTTCAAGACTCAATTCCCCATAAATGTCTTCTTCTTATTCTTCTTATGCTTTTTCTTTGTTATTGTCTTCACTTTCTTTATCGGTAGACTTTGTATCCATGGCCATGTAAATGGATTCTTATTTTTCAATATCATAAACATATCCATCACTTCCTTCAGGCGAGCTACTATTCTCTCTATAGTAAAGATTATTCTTCTTAGTATATTTTCCTCTTCTGTGTCTTTAATATTTTATTTTATTGTTATATTCTTCTTTGACATTATTGTCCTCATCATTATTGTCTTCCCTTTTCGCATATGGACATTTAGCAACAAAATTCCCCACTCTAACACAATTAAAACATATTAAGGGTAGCTTACCTTTTTGTTTTCCAGATCCTCTTTTTAGCTTTCTCACAAATAGTGCTTCTTCTATATTTGATTCTTGGCTGGAGAAATCATAGAATTTGTTTCCTTTTGTCTTCTTTGATGCTTTGAAAGTTTCTTCCTTCATGCTGAATTTTCTTTTTCTGTCCTCATCTCATATTAGTGAGAATCCCATGCATCTCATCCTTCATTAGTTTCTCCAAATCCTTCATTTATTCAATGGCATGAACCTTGGCATCAAATATTAAGTGGAGAGACCTGAGCACCTTTTGCACAATCACTGATTCTTCAACCTCCTCACCAAGTCCTTTGATGGTGTTAACAATTTCATCCACTCAAAGAAAATAGGATACAACATTTTCTTCATCTTCCATTCTCAAACTCTCAAACTGTCTTCTATCAGTTTGGAGATTTTCCTTCTTCACCTTGTCATCACCTTCACACATGCTTTAAATTTCATCCCAAATATCTTTTTCCGATCTACAATGCATTTCCTTGATAAATTCTGATTATGATAGACCGCTCAATATAGCATTCATGGCTTTTGCATGATGTTCACTAAGCTTCTTCCCAGTTGCATCTATTGGTGGAGTTGTTGGGGTTGTATAACCATTCATGATTGATTTCCAAATATCAAACCCAAGATCCATTAGATAAGTCCACATCCTTACACTCCATAATGCATAATTTTTTTCGTCAAACAATGAACCCTTGTTTGTGAAGAAACATTCTTGACTAGCCATGATTGCTGCTGAGATCTACCTTCCAGTGGTTATACTATTTCTGAAGGAACCCACTCTGATACCAATTGTTGAAATTATGTTTATACTGAGAGAAGGGGGGGTGAATTAGTAAAAGATAATTTTTACTTTATTTAGCCATTCATCAATCATTCATTAGCTGAGAAACAATAATCACATATAAACTAAAATCACAATGCACAAAGTTTAACGTGGAAACCCTTGTGGAAGAAAACCACAAAAAAATATCTGTATAAATTTCTGTAGGCATCAACCTAGTGTTATAAGTATTGTAGGCACCAACCTACTAGAGACACCAATCTCCTTAGTTGAGCACCAACTCAACAATATGTAGGCACCAACCTATTGGGGACACCAATCTCCTCAAATGAGCACCAACTCAATAAGATATGTGTAGACACCAATCTAATATCTTCATACACAGAGTACCTCTGACTTCACTCGCTTATTTTATTCCATAGAGCTTGAGACGTCAGGTACAAACGTCGAAAAAAAATTTAGTATTTTTATAGATCCATGTGCTACATAGAGCTTTATTTCTAGTGCAATGCTAAAAATAATTAAGGTAAAGGCAGTCGAGTAGGATGAGTTTAGGTATGTAGAAATGGATTCAGGTGCCAAACATAAGGTTGTAGGAAGGGTTACAGACTGTAGCATTAACTTGGGAGATTTCGTAACGAAGGCCAACCTATATGTCACGATCTTAGGATCTTATGACATAGTGATTGATATGGACTGGTTGGAATCACATGATGCAATAATCAACTGTAAGACGAAACGGTTAAGTTTGACTGATGATGTGGGGAAGAGAAGAGGGATTGTGGGAAGAAACCAATGAGTGTCCTTGAGGTTCATTTCTTCCCTACAACTATAGAAGAGCATGTGCAAAGGATGTAAGTTATATGAAATCTTAGAGCTAAATGACAAGGGCGAGGCAGAAGGATTAGAAAACCTTCCTGTTGTACGATAGTTTGCTGACGTGTTTCCAAAAGTGTTACTAGGCTTGCCGCCCGAAAGAGAGTTGGATTTTACAATCGACTTGAAACTTGGAACTGAAACGATAGCAAGAACGCCTTATCGAATGTCAACACCTGAGTTACAAGAGTTGAAAATGCAACTAAAGGAGTTGTTGGACTTAGGACTTATACGTCCAAGTGTGTCACCTTGGGGTGCACCTGTTATTTTCATAAGAAAGAAGGATGGGTTGTGGAGAGTTTGTATTGACTACCGTTAATTGAACAAGGCGACGATCAAGAATCAGTATCCATTGCTGAGAATAGACGATTTGTTTGATCAAATGAAAGACGCGACGATGTTTTCAATGATCGACTTGAGATCAGGATATCACTAGTTACAAATTAAAGAGGAATATATTCCTAAGACCGCATTCAAGATGAGGTTCAAACTCTACAAGTTTATTGTTTTATCGTTTGGACTGATAAAAACCCCGGGGGTATTCATGAGCTTGATGAATGGGGTGTTTTGCGAATACTTGGACAAGTTTGTTCAAGTATTCATTGATGACATATTGATATATTCTCAAATGACAGAAGAACATGATGAACATTTAAGCTTAGTACTATAGTGTTTATGAGAAAACAAATTATACGGGAAACTGTCAAAATGTTCTTTATACCAAATGAAGATTCATTACTTAGGGCACGTTATATTTGGTGAAGGTATAGATGTGGATCCAATGAAAGTAGAGGCTATTATGGAATGTCATGAGCCGACAAATGTGCCCGAACTATGCAACTTTATGGGTTTAGCAGGATATTACCGACGGTTCGTCGAAGGTTTTTCGAAGATAGCAAATCCGATCACGGAATTGTAGAAGAAAAATAAGAAGTTTTTGTGGAGCGAGAAATGCGCGGAAGCATTTCAAAGGCTCAAGGAATTGTTGACGACAACGTTGATACTGAAAGTCCCTGACATGGACAAAGAATTCTTGGTATGCACAGACGCATCCAAGGAAGGTTTAGGCGGACTATTGATGCAAGACGGTCGAGTGATCACTTACATCTCAAGGAAATTAAGAAAGCATGAGGAGAACTATGCGACACATGATTTGGAGTTATTGGCCATTGTCTATGTCTTGAGAGTTTGGAGACACTATCTGATTGGAGGAAAATTCAAACTAAATACATATCATTGTGGACTACAACATATGTTTACACCGAGTGACTTAAACGCGCGACAAAGGCATTGGTCAGAACTACTTAGCAAATACGAATTCGATATTTCTTACATAAAAGGTACGGTGAACAGAGTGGAAGATGCGTTTATTCGAAGACCATGCATATTCTCGGTAATACCTCTTTAGGTGAATCTTCGAGAAAATATTCTAACTAGAAAGATCGATGATGACTGGTACAAGGAGGTTAAGGAAAATACTGGACAAGACACCATGATGGTTCCAAGGTTTGAAGGATATACTTTGGACAATGACGAGATGTTGAGGTATAACAACATAATTTATGTACCACCTAATGACGAATTAATAAATTTGATCTTAAGTGAAGCGCATCGCGCAGTGTACATGGCTCATCCAGGAGTCACAAAGATGAAGGAAGACCTTAAGACTTTATTCTTCTGGAAATGAATGAATGCCGACATAGTTAGTTACATGGCGAGATTCCTATAATGTCATAAAGTAAAGGCTGAACATAGATATCCGACAGAATTACTACAACCACACGTTATTCCAGAATCAAAATGGGAGGTCATTTTGATGGAATTTATAGTTGGATTGCCACTGACGGCAAGGAGACATGACTCAATTTTCATGGTAGTAAACACTCTGACGAAGAGTGCACATTTTATTCCTGTACATGCGATGTATCAAGCACCAGACATAGCTAGAGTTTTTATCAGCGATATTGTGAGATTACATGGCATGCCAAAAAGGATCATATCCGATAGAGGATCAGTGTTTACAAGATTTTTTTGGACCAGTTTCCAAGAGGCCTTGGGGACACAACTAAACTTTAGTACAACATATCACCTTGAGATCGACGAAAAGACAAAAGCAATGAACCAAATTTTGGAATATATGTTGCGTATGTATGTAATGGACCAACATAAGCATTGGGAAGAGTTCTTGCCACTGGTAGAGTTTGCATACCACAACATATATAAAAGTACGATTAAGATGGCACTGTTTTAGTTTCTTTACAGGTGACCGTGTCAAATGCCATTGAGTTGGGATTGACTTGAGGACAGGGTCCTGGTAGGACCAAAATAGACCCAAGAAATGGAAGAAAAAATGCAATCGATAAGACAAAGGATTAAAGAGGCGCAAGACCAACATAAGAGGTATGTTGATGCACATTACGTTGACCGCAATTATGAAGTTGGCGACCGAGTTTTCTTGCGGGTGAAACCACACAAGAGTTCAATCAAGTTTGGAAAGGGTGATAAACTCTCTCCTAGGTTTGTGGGACCTTTCGAAGTTGTGGAAAAGAAAGGACCCATGGCCTATCGACTAGCCTTTCTTAATTCTTTGAGGTATATGCACAATGTTTTTCATGTATCTATTTTGAGACATTATGTTAGTCATCCTACACATGTGATTGACATGAGTTCCTTGCAAGTTTTAGACGAGGGTGCACTCACAGCAGATCCAATCCGCATTCTGGACCATCGCATTCGACAACTATGACATCGAACAATCAATCAGGTCAAGGTCTAGTGGGACAATTATAGTCCACAATCGGCTACCTGGCAGGACACATATGATATGCGCCAACTATTTCCTTACTTATTTGATGGATTAGACATATAGATCTTGTCAGATACTTTTATTTCCTCATTTTATATACTGTACAACTTCAGGATGAAGTTTAAAACAAGAGTGGGTTTATGTAACATCCCTCTCTTGCGAGCACATGTTATTGTCTTATTCTTTGAGGACACTTGCATACAAGTGATCCAATTATAGTACATGGTTATTGTTTCAGTTATAGATTTTTATGATGTTGTTGATGGTTGTGATTTAATGTTATTTGATATATATGTATTGACATATGTTATTGACGATTTTTCCCCTAGTGTGCAGGACACTTGAAATATTGTGGGTGTCGATGGCATCAATGGACCTCCTTAGACTCTGGATTGAGTCAGAGAGTGGATTGTATTGGTTTGAGTATTTAATTTATGCCTATGTGACATATGATCGATTATAGTATGATTTTATATATGGTTCATTGACAACGCTTCGTTGATGGATGCATGTTGACAAATGCTTGCTAATTTGACTCACATAAGGAATAAAGGGGCCATGCACATAGAAAAAATATTGAGGGAGAGGTGTTTCAGCATCCCTCTCACAACCTACTAGCATTCCCATCGTGGCTCGAATTTTAGGTTAATGATTAACTAGTTCGATAGGTCCACGATGTCGTGAGGGAAGACTGAGACAATCACTCATGAATATTTCTAAGGGGTGCGCAATAAGGTAGGGTCCTTATCCCTTAGAAGCCCTTAGCCTCTCACAAGGTCGCCCAAATGGAGTGTTGATTCCAAGGGTTGGACAAATACTAAAACCAGTCAAAGGCGAGTGGCGCCCTTGGAGCACATAGTGCATCTTGAAGGGCATGTCGCATAAATAAAACTTGAGTCAATGCATCTAGGTGGCCTAGAAAACCTTGAAAGAATAATTGTAAACCTTGAAAATATTTAGACCTTGTGAGATATGAATAATTAATGAGCAATTTATTACTTATAAATCCCCAAATGAAAGTCTAAGCCTATTAAAAAAGTAAGTATGTCGACAATAAAAACCGCAATGAGGATTTCGCCCGCAAAGTATTTCTCAAGCCTATTATTTAAACTATGCTAATGATATATAATACTAGTAGGTGGAACCCCCTTGTAGACTGGAGGCTCAGAGATAGTCTTATCAGTCTTATCACGCATTTTATGCTACTGTTTCGATGTTGCTTACAGGGTTCTACATGATTGATGATGAAATATTGGTTTGTTTGCGACATAATGGTAGATGGATAATGCATTTTATGTGTTGATTCCGTTATTCTAAGCTCTAAATTCCATGTTATGAATGGCTTATAATTATTGTTGCTACATTTGATATTGTTTCCATGATTTATTACCTGTCACACCTGCACAAGACACATGTTAGTAACAACAAGAAACAAGAGCAATGTAAAGAAACTTATAAAAAAAAAATCCAAGAAAGGGAACTATACTATACTATGATCAAATGAAATAAAAGGAATTAGTGTTAGTCCTAACTAGCAATGTTAGTGGCTATACAAATTTTATTTGAGTTATATTGGGCACATTTGATATATTTTATAGTATGGTTTTGGCAATGGTTAATATGGATTGGGGTGGTGCAATTGGCAAGCAATATGTGCAAGTTTTGATGCATGAAATTAATGGCATGGATTAATGATATGGTTTTGGTTGGCTGTCATGTACTACGAAATTGAATGAAATGGAGGATGGAAGCGACATGGAATAAATGCATGTCACTCCATACTTCTCCCACTGGGCCTTCACCCTAGCATGGTTATTGTTCATTTTGTTTTATTGTGGTTAAGCTCCGAGATTAAGGTGTAGAAGGAACTGCTCGACCATCTCGCATTTTTAAAGCCATTGGTTATAGGTATGGTTCTTTTTGCCCATCCATGAATTCACTCTGTGTATGAAATGAACGTTGGCTTGGTAATGTGTTGGTTTGTGTTTTCTTGAGATTGGAAACTGTGTAAATGCATGGGTGTTTTCTCTGGAATGACTGTGTGTGTTATTCGTTGCAAATGGAAAAATTGATGGTTAAAGTTGGGATTTCGTTGGCTGTTCTACATGGTGGAAACTGTGATGGCTCACTGTTGTTTTCAATAGTTATGGGTATTTTGTTGGAGGGTTTCGCTCTGTTTATCCTTGCTGTCCACCTCCTCACAGTTATGGTAACCATACCGGTTGTATTCAGTGCTATGGGGTTGCCTTGTATGTTTCGAACTTCCTTTTGGTCACTGTTTATCCTCCAAATCCATGTTCATGGGTTTTTCACCTGGTCGTGGGTTTATTTTTTGGTATTGGCATCAACACAACAAGTTATGGGGGGCCATTATGCCAAGACGTATTCTTTATTTTACCTGGGGTCTGCATTTACATTGGCATTTTTATAAATCGATTCGACTATTGGGAAAAGCACAAGGGTTATGCCTCTGCGTTTTCTTGGTTGATTATTATCCAGTGAGCAATCTCTGATCCTCTACATCGTTGCCACCCTACCTAGTGTTGAACTGTCACACTATTTTATAATCTAAGAGTTATAAAAGATTGTGGTTCCACCATGTGTTAGCGACATTATTTGTCTTCGGCATAAGGATATCCGGGTCTACAGGTTGCACGAGAAGTGCCCAAGCGCAACACACAGAAGAAGTCCTTTTCGGACTTAAATCTAACGAGCGTGCATTTCATTCTTCAGCAGAAAGGATTCAACGACAGAGAAAAACAACGATTGATGGGTAATTGCAGATTAACCGAGTCACATCAAGTATAGCGCTAAAAGTTTTAAGGAAGTCAACGGTCGGGATCCTTCGGGAGGCACTCGCGAAGTTACGAGGGCCGTTGATCACAAGCAATTCAAGCGCAGTGTTATTTCGTGAGCTCGGGGTTCGTGAGTTCGTAGGGCGGACCATATCCTTTTGGTTGCGTGAGATTGCGAGTTATGAAAAGTGCCCAGAGGGGGTCAACCTTCGCTGACCATCGCGTCTCGGGACTTCGCAAGGGGAGAATTCCAAAGTTCGATGCTCCATCTCGCGAAGCCGCGAGTTGTGAGAGGCGTTAGTACTTGGGCTCTAGCTGATGGTTACATACAGAGAGCGCTGACCAGAAAGGAGGCCTGAACCGTATCGCCATCTCGGGTATCAGGATTTTAGAAAAGGGAGCCGAGGGTCTTTGACCCACGAACTCGCGAATCGCGAATTCGAAAGAACTTTTAAAGTTGGGCCCACAGTATCAGGGGATAGTCTCAGCCGTCCATTTGAAGTGGACACCTGGTGCGCGATTAGGCTCCCCGCCTTTTCTCCCATCGCGGTTTCGAAGCACAAAAAACAGCTCCATCATATCCCAGTACGTGAAGTAGCGAGAGCATTCAGGACCTGGGGCCCACAACAACGCCAGGTGAGTTTAGAACTGTCAGATTTGAAGGACGCGTGGCGACTCAATTGAGCCATCTTGACGTTTCGCCCATCGCAACTATGATAAGCAAGGATCAACTCCTTTCCATTCGCGAACGCCGAGGGCGCCTTGGGGATAAGCACGTGATCACAGCCCGTGTTCACTTGGGAAATAAAAGAGTTGCTCAGGAGGGGTCGAAGGCATCGTGTATGTTCACAGAAGGAATTACTGCGATCTCCAAGTGCCACTTGATCCGACCTCGGTCCTGGTTTTCGCTTGGAGTAAATGAAGGGGAGAAAGGGTTGTTGAAACCTCTCCTCATTCATTAAATGCGAAGAATGGAGGGTCTGGAAAGCGGACTGCTCGAGAGGGTCCTGTGTACCCATTTTTCAAATAAGCCATGCTGAGTTCTCAACTAGTCGGAGGAGGTCTACATACGCTAGCTCAGCGTTTACTGGCTCAACTACTCCTCCCCTGCAAAGGCCATGCGAAGTTAAGGAGATTGATTGAAGAGACACTATGCCTTGGAGGGCGAGCGTGCCTCTGTTGGGCAAATCGGCCCAAGTATATGTACTCAATTTTGGCATTTTTAAAAGGATCGATGGTAGAGCATAGCTCCCTACTGTAAAGTTTTAACAGATATTCTAGTTTTCTGGTTATGCATCTGTATATGAGATTTCTTGTTTTATGACAGATAGTCTTTCTTACTCCATCTAATTTTCGTCTCATGCTAAGAGAGTTCGTGATCGACTAATTCGCGCGAATTTGTGCAGTTATGTTATGATAAAAGATTTATCGTTGCATTATTGCATTCTATGGCTTTTGCGTTTGAATGTAAAATGACCTTGCGTTTGGATGTTTTATTCTACAGTCTGTTAGGAACCTGACGTTTACAACAGACCTTTGCATTTCTCTTATACATGTCTTCCCCCTACTCACCTCTGCTACAACTCACTGTCTGAAGTTTAGGCAAGACCTCACTTGCCTATGCATACCCGGCCTAGTTTCGAAGTTGGAACGATATCGTTTTGAGTTGGCTTCCATTTGATCACCCCTTCTATAAACAAACCATGACAAAAATGATGGGCATCGGGCTCTGCTCCTACAACAATCCAGGGGTGACTTCCGTCACTAACATTTTTGGCACCGTTGCCGGGGACGAAGTTGAAGATTTTCCCCGGAATTGAATGACATTGAGCCTCTGATTCTGAAGGTGCATTAGACATCAGAGCCCTTAAAGATTGCTATTGTGCACCTGGCGACTCCATTGTTTCCGCATCACTGTTTCAGCTGTGACTACTGTTATCACACCTGAAAGCTGACCCTAAGGAGCTTTCTCGAGAAGGTTTCAGCAGCTGCTTTCTCAGCCTGAGAAGCTTCCTGGGGTAACGAAAATGTTAAGATCTGGCCTTTGATGGTGAACAAGGACCAGGCATATTTAAAGCTGTGCATCTTTCACCTGGCGACTCCATGATTCGAGGATCGATTGGCAACTCCACTGTTTCGATATGGAGAAAATTATGGCTCAAAGGTTTGCTTTCTGTGACTTTTCCCAGATAGTTGGGTTTCCTAATGCACTTCCTGATAGAGACCAATGGGAAGATTTCCTCCCCGAATTTCATGCAACAAGTTAGGAGGAACCAGCTGAGCATTTACTGGACTTCCATGAGGCTATTCACCGACACCATATCACGCTTGAGGATGTCCGGATTAAGCGCTTCAGGTATTCATTGAAGGGAGCTTCTCTTGAGTGGTGTCGATCTCTTCCCGCTGCGAGCATTCACTCTTTAACAGGGTTTCATACAACCTTCAATTCATTTTGTAAAGACTACTATCCAGCTGATTGTTTGTTTGAAAACTGTTGTGAGGAGTTTTATATGCTTCATGAAGCCTCTGCTGGCCCTGAAGACCAGGTCCATGATGAAGCTTTTACTGTGGAGGAAAGCATTTGCCAAGAAAATATGGAGGTGTTGAATGATATTAATTGTGTTAGCCCTAG
>JASDQU010438804.1:26929-42517 GCA_032191745.1 Picea mariana | reverse complement strand
TTCCATTCCCAGATGTGGGTAAAGGGTTCCCCGTTGCAGCTCATTGTCGATAGCGAGAGCCAGAAGAACCTCATCTCAGTAGAGGTTGTGAAACGGTTGGGCTTGTCGACCATAGCACACTCACAACCATACACCATCGGGTGGCTGCACCATGGATGGGACCTCTGCGTCATCCAGCAATGTCGCCTTCTCTATGGCATCAATCCCTTCACGAATGAGGTATTATGTGGCATTGGTTCTATTGATGTTTCCGATGTATTATTAGGCCAACCATACTTGTGGAAGCGACATGTTGTGTATGAGTCCAGGCCTCGTGCTGTTATTATTACTTTGGGAAATAAGTTGTACAGGATATTGGAATGAGCACCACCTACATCCATCTCGTTGGTTACTGCAAAACAATGCAGTAAGCTCACTGCCAAAACTAGGAAATTTGTTTTCCTGATGATCCACCCTCGGGGCAAGAAGAAGACTTTGGCCACGACCTCTAGACAAGGCCCCTCTGCACGACAACAACATATGAATAAGGTCATGGAGGAGTATGAGGACATCTTCACCTCCCCTGTAGAGGTGCCTCTACACTGTCAGGTCAAGCACCCCATTGATCTGACCCTAGGTGCGTTGTTGCCCATTCGACCAATCTATCGGTGCTCTGTTCTGGAGAATGATGAAATCAAGAGGTATATTCAGGAGCTATTGCAGAAAGGTCACATCCAGTCGAGTTCATCACCCTATGGGAGCCCTATCGTGTTGGTGTAGAAGAAGGATGGGACTTGGAGAATCTACATTGACTATCTGGCGTTGAACAAGATCACTGTCTGGAATAGGTACATGATCCCATGGATTGATGACCTTCTGGACCAACTCCAGGGGGAGAAATATTTCAGCAAGATTGACTTGAAGTCTAGGTATCACTAGGTACCAATCGAACCCTATGATGTGTGGAAGACTACCTTCAAATCGAAGGAGGGCCTTTTCGAATGGTTGGTCATGCCTTTCAAGTTGACAAATGCCCCTGCAACCTTCATGAGGCTAATGGAAGACATATTAGACATATTGCAACCATTCACCAACTCCTTTGTAGTGGTGTACTTGGATGACATTCTAATTTTCAGCCATACTTGGGAAGAGCACCTCCAGCACATCCGATAGGTCCTCCAAACACTGCGGCAACACAAGTTGTGTGCCAATTTGGAGAAGTGCACTTTTGGCATGACCCAGGTTCAGTATCTGGGATACATTATTGATGAGAAGGGGGTGCATGTGGATCCATCCAAGATCCCAGTCATTCGGGGTTGGCCAGCCCCAACCATCCTAACAGATCTCCATAGTTTTTTGGGTCTTTCCAATTTCTACCACAGGTTTGTGTTGGGATTCTCTCATATCACTTGGCCCTTGAGTCAAGTCACCAAGGGAGGAGCAAAAGAAAACTTATTTTGGTCTGAATCTCAACAAAAGGTGTTCGAAGAGTTGAAGCATCGCCTCTGCTCTACACTAGTGCTCACATTACTAGATTTGCAACAACCATTTGATATCGAGAGAGATGCCTCTGACTATGCTATTGGGGTGGTCCTTACTCAACAGGGGCATCCAATGGCATATCCCAGTGAGACACTTTTCCATAGAGTCTGAAAGTATCCCACTTATGACAAAGATATGTATTACATTGTGAAACCTTGCCGACAATGGAAGCATTACATTTTGGGAAAGAAAACAGTCATCCACACAGACCACCGACCCTTGCAGTCCATACAGATACAAGGGAAGTTGCAGAATGATCGCCATTAGAAGTGTTCCACATAACTGCAATAGTTTCATTTGAAAATTAAGTACAAGAAAGGAAGCACCAATAATGTTGCAGACTACCTCAGCCGACCACCTATCATGGTGCTCAATGCTTGTGGGCACAAGACTTCTGATTGGCCACTTCTCTACAAAAGTGATCCAGAATTCAGCCACACATACAATACGCTCTTGGAGGGTAAGAAAGTTCCTAATTTTCACCTCCAAGATGCCCTACTATGTTACCTGGGACGCCTTTGTGTTCCTTCAAGTGAGTGTGCCAAGATGATTTGGGAGGTGCACTACAATCGGTTCGTTGGGCATTTCAGGGTTGAGAAAACTGTGGCAGTACTGCAAAAGTATTTCTATTGGCTGAACCTTCGACAGGATGTCAGGAAGTACATCAAGTCCTGCACTGCTTATGCCATTTCCAAATAGACCATCAAGAAGCAAGACCTCTATACTCCGCTACCTACCCCTAGTCAACCTTGGGAATCCATCTCCATGGATTACATGTCGGGCCTTCCTTCTACTAAGCATGGAAATGACTGTGTTTTTTTTGTCGTCGATAGATTCTTGAAGATGTCCATTATGATGGCCTGCAAGAATAATATCACAGCAGAAGCCACTACTAAACTCTTCTTTAAATGAGTGTGGGTACACATTGGGATCCCACAATCTATCATCTCAGATCGGAACAAAAGGTTCCTTAGTACATTTTGGTCCAGCCTCTGATCGATGTTGGACACCAAGCTCACCAAGTCCATAGTTTTTCATCCGCAAATGGATGGCTAGAAAGAGGTCATCAACCAAATGATCATACACATTTTGCACATGTACAACTCAAAGCATCCACGCACATGGGATGAGATCGTCCCCTATGTACAACACAACTACAATCGGGATTTCCATAGCTCAACCAGCCACAACCCCTTTCAAGTGGGCTTGACATTCCAACCACTATGTCCCATTAACGTAGCCATGCCATTTGTGGCTACTCAGGCAAATTCAACCCATGTACAGTCTAAGGCTGACAAGAAAAATAGCTTCATTGAGCACATTCATCACATCTTCCAACAGGTTCATGACATCTTGGACAAAGCCAATGCTAAGTACAAGTAGTGACATGATCAACATCGGGTGCCACACAACTTCCAGGTGGGCGACAAAGTGTGGCTACATTTGCAAAAGGAGCACCTCATTGGACCCTACCGCAAGATTCGCCCACTCTGATATGGGCCATACACCATCACCAAGGCTGTAGGGGACAATGACTTTGAGCTCAATATGCCACCATTCTCTGGTCTGCACCTAGTGTTCAATGTGGACCACCTTCGGCCCTACTTTCCACCTCTATTGGACACATCTGGCATGGCAGAACAACTCACACCAATAGATTTAAACCCAGATTGCATGGAACAAAACACAACTGATCAGATTATGGACACACATATTAATAACACCTACCAACAAAGGATCTAGCTATATCGAGTTGTCAAAGCAGGCCAACTCCTTCACCAGGGTAAGTGGCTCACCAGGGACCAAGTTCAACAGAAGTTTTCTCATCTCATGGAGGAACTCAATGCAATGGGGACCATTGCTTCCTAAGGGGGTAGGAATGATCTAGGTGGATATTGGTGGCCACCTGCCTATCCCACTTGGACCCACACCATTGTTTCTTTTAGTTTTTTAGTTTCCTTAATTGTAGCACAATTTACTATTTTTAGTATCTTTTCAGGGAACCACCCAGTTTCCACGGATTAAACGATCTAGAAGTATTCTTGGCATAGTACGAAGATGAATTTTTAGAGAATTAGAGACTCTTAGCACTTGATATAGAACTCAAGTCCACACCTGCAAGATGGTGGGGCGCACATAAAAAGACAATCACAGATTGGTACCAATGTAAGCGATTATTGTTCATAAGGTTCGATGCAGAATAGAAAAACAACAAGAAATAGAAGTATGATGGACATGGGGCACCAACGAACACTTGGAGAAGTGAAGAACACTGTGGAAAATAACACCCCAAGAGGAATGGCCTCATCATTTCATACACACTCTAGAGGGCATACTATCGAACTAGTATACAGACCAGGAACTGCGCAAAGGAACTGCACCCTGAATGGTATTGCAACAGAATTTTATAGTCACTTTTTCATTCGAGAATGAAAAACCCAACATAGATGCATCTCTTAAACAGATAAGAGGGGTGATATTCATCAAGGAACTAGAAGTCGAACTCATAACAGAAGAACAGCAGCGAAACAAATAGACAGTCAAAGAATTGTTGTCATGTTACCATGTGTAGGAGGAAGCACCAGATGAAGATGATCCACGTGATATTCAGATAAAAGAAGAGAAAGGAAAAAGAGAAGTGGAGGGTCCAGCTATAGAATCAGAAGTCATTGTTGCACTAATCAAGGTGAAGAAAGTCAACATTGGGACAGTTGAGAATCCCAAAATGGCCAGCATTGGAGATTATTGGGATGGTAAAATAGTAGAAATCATAACAGAGTTATTACACAAGTACATCGACCTGTTTCCCACAACATTTACAGAAATGAAGGGTATAGAAGGAGATCTAGGAGAAATGATGATATCACTCAGAGTTGAAGCGAGACCGATCAGAAAATGACCATACAGATTGAACCCAATATATAAGCAGAAATTCAAAGATGAGATCGACAGGATGCTCAAAGCTAGAATCATAGAACCAGTGGAAGAATCAGAATGGATAAGCCCAATGGTAGTTCAAGAGAAAAAATGAGGGATAAGGATATGCGTCGAATTGAGGAAGTTGAACGATGCATGCCTACATGACTCGTTCCCTACACCTTTCACGGATGAAGTGTTGGATAATGTAGGAGGACATTAAGTTTACTCATTCACTGATGGATTATCAAGCTACCACCAGAACAATATAGAACAAGAAGATATATACAAGACCAAGTTTGCTACAGAATGGGGATCCTACTAGTACAGAGTCATGCCATTTGGAATGAAGAATGCACCAGCAATATTCTCCAGAGTAGTCATCGTCGTGTTTAAGGAATTCATCCACCAATTTCTAGAGGTATAATTGGATGATTGGACAATCTATAGTTTGTTGAAATACCATGTAGAGGTCTTACAACTGATGCTAGAAAGATGTAGGTAGTGCTAGATATCATTAAACATAAAAAAATGTATATTTGAAACTTTGTTTGGGATACTATTGGGCCATATAGTATGCAAGAAAGACTTACTAGTAGATCCTGCAAAGATTGCAGTAAATGTTAACTTTCCATCACCAAACACAGTCTATCAATTAAGAGCGACATTGGGACACACAGGATACTACAGAAGTTTTATCAAAGGGTATGCGAAAATTATCTCACTAATGGAGAAATTGTTAAGAAAAGATACAAAGTTTCAGTGGAACGACGATTGTCAACACGGTCTGGATACAGTGAAAGAAAATATGGTCACCGCACCAATACTAGTATTTCCATATTGGAAAAAGACATTCCATGTACATGTAGATGCATCAGCCATAGCACTTGGAGCTATCTTGGTGCAGTCACGAGTGGGAGAGTTGGATCAACCTATAGAATTTTCAAGAAGAAAGCTATCGGAATCATAACAAAACTATAACACCACAGAGAGGGAAGGCCTAGCTATGGTCTATGCACTAAAAATTTTAGACATTACTTATTGGGAAAAAAATTTAAGATGTTTACAGATCACTCATCCCTTAAATACTTAGTCAACAAGCCATTGTTGGGGGGGAGAATCTGTCGATGGTTACTACTTTTTCAAGAATTTGATTTTGAAATAATATTCAAGACAGGAAAATTGAATGCAAGACCTAACCACCTATCAAGGGTCACAAATAAATAAGAACCTATGAATTTAGAGGACAAATTCCTGGATGAATAGTTATTTTTAGTCCAGATCGGTGATGAATACTTTGCAGATATAATTCGATACTTGAGCACAGGTACTGCGCCACAGGAATATAACACTGCACAGAAGAAAAACCTGGTATTTCGGGCTGCATACTATCAACTAATCATAGGACACTTATACAAAAGGGGTGCAGATAGCATCTTGCGAAGATATGTGTTAGAACACAAAAGACCAAGAGTTTTAGCAGAATCCCATGAGGGACTAGCAGGAGGAAATTATGCAGGAAAAGATACGACGCAGAAGGTATTGTGCACAGGACTATGGTGGCTGACCATTCACAGAGACTCGAAGGAGTACTGCTAGAGATGCAATGTATGTCAAAGGGTTGGTAAACCCAATAAAAGAGATGAGATGCCATTACAACCATAGGTAACATTGTAGGCATTCGATAAATGGGAAATAGACTTTGTGGGACCAATCAACCAACCAACAAAAAGAAGAGGAGCAATGTACATTATCACCGCGAAAGAATACCTGACAAGATGGGCAGAAGAAGCACCAGTGAAGGATTGAAATGCAGAGACAATAACACACTTTCTATTTGAACAAGTAATCACTAGATTTGGATGCCCAAGAATGTTGATGAGAGACTAAGGCACACACTTCATTAACAACACTATCAACGCTATGCCTGAAGAGTTTGAATTCCATCATCAAAAGAGCACACCATATCACCCACAGGCAAATGGCACAGTAGAAGCATTTAACAAAATCCTTGAGAATGCACTGAAAAAGATCTGTAATGTCAACATGGATGATTGGGACCTCAAAATACCAGCAATATTCTGGGCCTCCAGGACCATGTGCAATAATTTGACAGGGCACACTCCATTTAAACTGGTATATGGCCAAGAAGCAATGGTTCCATTAGAATTTCTGGTACCCAGTTTGCACGTAGCAGAAATTACACACATGACGGAACGAGGCGCAGTACAGGAGAGACTGAATCAATTGATGACCATGGAGGAAGATCGAATCCTAGTAGGGTTCCACCAACAAGTTCAGAAAGAAAGGGAAAAATCTTGGCATGACATACACATCAAGAATAAAACTTTCAAGGAAGGAGATTTAGTGTTGATGTATGATAACAAATCCATTCAGCACCGAGGAAAACTCAGAATGCACTGGTTAGGACCATATGAAGTAAAAAATGTCACAGATGGGGGAGCTGTACAGTTGAAAGACCTAGCAGGCACAGAACTCGGAGGGATGATCAATGGGAGCCAACTGAAGCTATACAAGGACAGTCGACCACCCATAACTTGAAAGTCACCGTGCAGTAACAAAAAAAAAACACAAGATATTAAATGATACCAACAGAGGTACAGTGCACCGAAAGGAGAAGGGGCACCCACACTTAGGAATACAAATCCAGATAATACAAGGCCAACATCCATGTCAAAATGGAAACAAGCGGGAAAAGTAAATATGACAAAAACAATACTAAATGACAAAGGCATGGAGAATTGAATGTTGGAAAGGACCGACGAGACGCCGCATTAATTGCACCAAATGGAGATGGAGAAGGAGAGTAATGGAAAGTATGAAGGAACCAGAGGTTCATTACATCCATAATAAAGGTAGAGTCTTAGACAATCTTCATATGATGCCCATACAAATCACAGACGTGGGAGCAAATAGCTTATTGCGAGACTAAAAAAGAGAGAGAGTGATCGAGCCTACGGAGCATAGAGAGAAGTTCACAGAGGTTACAGAGATCATTGAACTCAGGGAACAATCAAAATTCACCACCATGGCACCACACAAGCAAGAAGAATCAAGCTAGACTGCTAGACACTCTAGAGTTAGAACCAGGGCATAGGTACAATCGTAAGAAAGTGAACAACATTCATTAGAGGTCGTCAATGTCGAAGAAATCCCATCACCAGATACAACACCAATGAAACCCACACCCGTGGTATAAGAAACCAAACATCCAGCACCTGAGAGCATGAACGTGGATATGTCGGCAAAGGAATAGGAGCAACAGAACCAGGGCACAGGCAACCTAGCGCAACCAGAGAACCTTGAAGGAGCTTCGAGAGTCAATGGGACGACTACAAATCAGGAAGCAGCAATTGAGCCAGACGAATCTCAAACTACCATGTCAGGCCACCCACAGGAAGGAGTAGTGGAAGATGTCATGGGCTGGCCAGAACAGTATGTCGAAGAACAAACGATGAAGGATGGAACCTCGATTCAGCCACTACTGAAAAAGGAAAAGCAGTAGGTACCTAAGTCACCACGCAAGCAACCCGTCGCAACCATTTTTTTTGTCGCGTATACCAGAAGGGGTACAGGTGAAATCAGACTTGCTAGGTTATGTAGAGGAGCTAAAATACTCGGACCACGATGTAATGAACAAAGACAAGTTCCCGGAGTTGGCAAAGAAAGTCTACCTACAAACTGTGGGTCTGGATTCATTTGGGCAACTGGTTAATCAACCACTCTAGTGGGTAGCAGGATTGGCAAAAATGGGGATTTTAGGTCTGCTAGAGCTACCACACTTTGGCAGAGGATAGTACACAAGCAGTTGCGTCAAAAAATCAATGGTGGTCACACATGGTGGGGATATATGGTTGGAAAATCTCGTCTTGATAGGCGTAGATCTCATTGCAGACATTACAAGGCTGCCATCCCAGGGCATGGACCCTGCACAATTTCTAGACGAAAAAATAAAGGAGAAAGCACTCATGGAAGAGATGAAAAAGAAATATGACACTGATAGGGGGACGCGAGGAATCAACATCAAAAGGATCAATTATGCCGCAACACAAATGGATGAAAAAATCATGGCTTGCAAGCTGCTAAGAAAATTCCGCAAGGAGGAAGTCTTGCCTGGGGTCATCGCAGTTGCAACACAATGTGGTGAGGGTACCACAGTTAGCTGGGAACCCTATATTTTGGATTTGTTTCTGGATGACTACAAGGATGCGCGTGATCTAGGAACAAATTTTCATTATTCATGGTTTCTCATGCTGATAGCCATTATGGGATGGAAGGAATCGAAATACGTATTTTTCGCCACCAGACCCAAACCTAATCATGGAGTGAGATATTTATCTCTTGGCACTGTGTTAGACGCCAAGAACATAAAGATGAGCGCATCCATATTCGAAGGATATCTACACGATCTATAAGAGGCCATCATCAACCTATGGAGAATAAAACCATAGGTTGTCAAGTACTATCAAGACATCACCAACTTCAAGGCCACTTGACATGCGATGTGGATAGAGGCATGGAAGGACCCCAACAAGAAGTGGCTACAATTTTTCTACTACATCATGGAGGGCGACATCAAAATGGTTATCAAGGATTGGGAAGATGACTAGAATATTCCATTCCTCACCCAAGACATACCTGAAAGGACAACGAAAGAGGAGGTAGGGTAAGAAGAAACACAACCTCAGGAAGTCATTGTGCCCAAGAAACCAAGGACAGACCAGACCAAAACAAAGTAGATGAAATAAAGGACAGCTAAGACGGGGACCCAGTAAGGGAAGAAGAAGAATATGCATCCGGCCCAAGTATAGAAGAAACAGGTTGAGGCAGCGCAAGGGACTACACCAAGTCCCAATCCACAAGAACTAGGCCTGACTAAGAGGCTAGCTACTCAGATGGGGGGTGTGCACAAGAAGATGAAGGCGCATAAAACACCTCCATATTACATGATCATGAAGGATGATGCAGAAATGATAGCCCAAATGGTTCAGGATCCTACATACGAGGATTTTGAGAATGTTGCACACCACAGGGACATAATTCAAGAGGAGTTGGTAGACATGTGACAGTTCCTCAAGAAGATCATGGAAGCATAGGAAGCGGGCAACAACATAGAAACAGGGTCATCAACATCACAAACAGGAGAATAACCTGAAGCAAGTGAGAGAGATACAGTCCAAAAAATACCACAACCGAGTGCAACATTCCACATTGCACCTAGCATGTTGTGCATGGACAAGATCATGGGGAAGACACCCCTAAAAGACTTAGCTCAACTCCAATTGGTATTTCTATGAATGCCATCCAAGGCTCTACACAAATTACAAGTTAGAGTTACCCAAGAAGTACAGTCTCGTGCATGCACAGACATAGCTAAGTTACAGTAGGAAAAGGATAAACAAGACGCACTAGAATTGAAATATGAGCATTCCAAGATCGAAACCCAAGAGGAGAGGGAGCGTGTGAATAGATTGGAACAAAAAGTGGTTGGAAATTATGAGAATATTCCAAAGACCGCGCGGAGGGATGAACTCATAGCAGCAAATAAGATTGATCAGATTGCGCAGGATATCGATCAATATCGGAACAAGATTGAGAATCTCCGTGAGCATCTCACACCTACCACTCCACCAAAGGTAAGGAAGAAAATGAATCAAGAGGGAGCAAAGCAGCTATAGGAGATAGAGCAACAGGGCAGCGTAGCAGCCGACTTGTTCGATAAAGCAACACAGTTTTGGATGAAGCTAGAAGAGGATCAACAACTCTAGCAGTGGAACAAGGAATAATAAAGGATAAGCGCAGCTATATAGGACCTCAAGCAAAGGAAGAATACAGTGCCCATCGAGGAGTGCGTCAAATGGGCGCAGGATATGAGTAAACTACAGGCAGAACTCACCACTACGCAAATGCAAAAAAAGGAGTGTCAAGCTCAAATGGAACTGCTTCAAGAGCGAGTAGAAGAAGTCATTTCATAGGTAAAGGAAGCTAAGACATATATGGAACAGACCCAGGTAGAGTGCGCAGGCGCACTCAAGGAGAAGACTATGAAAGTTCAAACACAAGCAGCAGAGCTCAAGGAGAAGTTACAGGCGATCACCAGGGAGATCAACGAAGAGCACAAATTTTAGGTGGCTCGAGACAAGACACATGTCAGTGTTGGGGGCCTGTTGGAAGCATTCCAAAGCGGAAAGAAAGGAAATTTGGGGAAAGAAGGCATGTGCAAGGGAAGCAATAGCTGGAAGGAAGAGAAACACGCGTGCATACATGGAATACCTAATGATGTGAGAGTTAGGGTTTTTGCAACACATTGTAATGGCTGGCGAGCCAGAAACATATAAATATAGATACCTAGGTCTCATAGAGAGAGTGATGGATGTGAGGAAGTGGATGTGATGTAATATTTTGTTGTATGAACTAATTTTGTAAGTTGTTGAGCTAGAGAGGACTAAGGAGGGTAGATCTTGAGGGTTAGATCATAGGTTGGGGAGCCTGGTGTGATCTAGTCCACCTCATAATAGATCTCAACCTGTCTGATATGAGTTGTAAAGCGTGCGACACTATAGGTTCATAACTACTATAATAAAAGAGCTAAGAGCCAGATCTTTGTGGACGTAGCCCAAGGCGGGTGAACCATGGTAGAACCTATGTTATGTGATTGAATGCATGTGTTTCCTTATTGTCTTCAGTAGTTGATGATATGCTAAATGAATGAGTTGTTATATTCCTTGTGTAATCATAGATGATAGTATATTGCGTTAAGAAGTTAAAATACAACTCTCAGCATGCAGTTCTCAGATCCCCCTCTCGATCCTAGGCTTCAAACAAATGATTATTCCAACCACCATTAAGACTATCTCAGGTGAGACGGTGTGGTGCACCCATTGCGTTGCGTTGCCTTCTAGTTTACCATGATGGCCAATAGTTTTAGAGGCTTTGCTAGAACCCCGAACAAACATGAACCCTGGGTCACTTCAGACAGGATATATGAATATCCAACACCATGTGATGCACACCTGGAAACCATATATCTTGGGACGTCATTTTCAAATTAAAACATATCACCATAGCCTAAAATATTTTTTGGAGCAGTGATTATCATCCCTAGAACAAAAGAAGTGGCTGACAAAAATGTTGGGTTATGATTATGAATTCATTTACAAAAAGGTAAAAGATAACATAGTAGTAGATGCATTTTCAATACAACATGAGGAGGATGAATCCCTCTTTTATTTATCCTTACAAATCCCTAATTAGATTGAAGAAGTGCGCCAAGAGTGGTTAACACACTAGACTACCTCAAATTAATTCAGTGTCTTCAAGAGGACCCTAATCCTCCCACTAGATACACTTGGAAGGATAATATTCTTCAATATAAGGATCACCTCGTTCTCTCACCCTCCTTAGCACTCACGGCTAGGTTATTAAACGTTTTTCACTCCTCATCTATAGCGGGTCATTCGGGCTTCCAAAATACATATGCTTATCCTCGTTGTTCTTTTTTTGGGGAGGGAATGAAGAAGGATATACTTCAATTTGTCACAAAATGTAAGGTGTGCCAACATAATAAATGTGAAACGGTCAAGTCTACAGGCATCCTACAAACCTTACCCATTCCATCTTCTTTGTGGACAAAAATCTCCATGGATTTTATAGTGTCCCTTCCTAAATCCAAGAACAAGTCTATAATCATGATGGTGGTTGATCGCCTTTCCAAGTATGATCATTTTTTTTCCCTTACCTCACCATTTCACACCGAAACCCGTAGCAAAACTCTTCCTTGATCATATTTTCAAGTTACATGGCATTGCAACCTATATTATCTCTGACCGTGACCCAACTTTCACCAGCACATTTTGGAAAGATTTGTTTAAATTGTAGGGCACCGAAGTGCACATGAGTGCAACTTATCACCCCCATTCTAATGACCAAATGAAAGTAGTCAAAAAAAAATTGGAAACCTACTTCTGTTGTTTTGCTTCATACAAACAACACCAATGGGTGCAGTGGCTTCCCTTGGCATAATGGTGGTACAATACTTCCTATCATACGACCACTAAAATGACCCCATATGAAGCGGTGTATGGAAAAAGGACACTGATGGTCACTACCTATCTTCTTGGCACATCCAAGGTCCAAAATATTGATACAATGTTTTAAGGTCGTACAACCACTCTAGTGGATTTGAAGAATAACCTCCACATGGCCCAAAATCCCATGAAGCAATAGGAAGACCAACATCGTTCAGAAAGGTTTTTTCAGGAAGGTGATCAGGTGTTTCTCAGGCTCCAAGCTTACAAGAAAACATCTCTCAAATCTTAAGGACATCAAAAATTGGCACCTAAGTTTTATGGACCCTACCATATCATCAAGTGTATTGGTTCTATGGCTTAAAAATTGGCCCTTCCTGCTACTTCCAAAATCGATATGGTGTTCCATGTTTCCTCTTTGAAGAAAGTGGTGGGATATAATTGCAGAGTCCAAACCATCCTACCATAATTATATGAATAAGGTTTTCCTATGCCTACAACCATGAATTTCATTTGTGTGGCAACACTATCAAGGAAGTGTTGGTCAAGTGGAAGGACACAACACCAGAGGAGGAAAACCGGGAACTCATGACCATACTTTAACATTTTTTGCACCTACAACCTTGAGGATAAGGCTTCTTTTGAAGGGGGAGAGCATGTTAGGATCCAATACTAACCCCTCTCCTTGTCATTATTTAGTAGGATATGTTTTATATTTAATAAAGGCCCACATTAGTTAATAAGTCCTAATAAATAAATAATAATAATTCAATGTAAGAAGACCTAATAAAATCTTTCACTTCTAGAAATATATTCCTCTAGAAGTTTCCTTACAAGGTAGAATTACTATAAATAAGAGTAGGATGCACTGGATATTTTGCTTGGAGATTATTGTAATAGATCTATGCTCTGTTGGAGGTTTCCCCCTCAAAGAGGCAAGTGAACATTGTTATCATAATAAATTTTCTCTTCCTAGAGATTATTCTAGTGTTATTCTGATATGTTTCTGGATATATCATTATTATTCTATCATTTCCCACTAGATATTTTCTATTCTTCATAATATATTGTATGAGGAATATTTCACACACCTATCCCAACAAAACATATATTACCTTGGAAAAAAATCGAAGGAAAAATTCCAATAATGAGTTCCTATTATCAAACTTAATTTCTTAGCAATTGCAGAGTTACAATGGTGTTTTAATTCTTTTAAACAATGAAAAACAAAATTTGGAATTTTTATGCATTCCCTCTTTTATTTTTAGAAGAACCCCTTTCTCAAACATTATGAATGAATTTATAGGCAATGTTGTCTTTTTGGGATCAAATTAAAGTCTAGGTGTCCTGAACTCTTAATCTCCCCAACACTTCAATGCTATTCTCCTATTGTATTTTTCAAGTATCATTCAAGGATCATTTTTTATCTTCCTTTATTTTATTTTATTTTAATCTTTTGTTCTTTCATTAGCGATGTGGCACTTTGGAGGAAGGGGGTAACATATTGAACAATCATGGGGGCCTTCACATTTTAAACCACATCCTTGACCTCATCATCAATTTTGTAGCCTCAATATTCACTTGTAAATGAAAAACACTTGATACACTAGAAGATTGGCATTACTAGAAGTGTAAACTAGAGGATTGTATTTCACTTTTACACGTGTAGGGGGGAAGCCAAGAGTCAAATATTAGAAGGGTATTACCTCTATTTGAATTATTAAATCAATCACTTTCCTTGATGTTTCTTTTCTGTGTTCTGGTTATTGTATTGTTGGGTTGGGTGGAACTATGACTGTGTGGATTAAGGGGCTAGGAGTGTTCCTGCAACATTAGGGGGTGCTTAAGTTTAGTGTGTCTAGCTCAATGCACTATTTTCTTGGGCCCAAATTGTAGGAAGCCACCGTTGAGTGTGGTTGAAATCACCATGGACTGTAAGGAGACAATATGTTCATGTTATTTGTAAAGGAGGACACCATTACCAATTGTTGATGCGATCACTAGCGAAGGTGGCAGTGTGATATTTTATCAAAGTGGGGTGCCACTATATTTGGTGGTTGCAATAACTAAGGGTGAATGTTGTACTAAGTGAATGATTAACTCTTAATTGTGATTTAAGAATAATGTCCAAATTATATGATGGATTTGTAATGATGTCGACCAATCATAGAAGTCTATGTAAGAATAAGAGACAGATGTGAGGAGAAAATATAGATGTTAGGGATGAAGATCAATTGAGAGATTCATGGAAATATTTAAGGATATATTGTGGATATAGTTATGCATATGGTTTAAACAAATATCCAATTATGAAATAGTTGTTATTGTCACCTATTTCTAAAGAAATGGACCATGTTTACAATAGAAACAAACACAATAATTCTTAATTAAATAGAATTTCCTCCTTTGGGTTTGTTGAATGTAAAATCTGTGTCCCTTGTTTCATACATGTTTATGTGTATTTGTTTCTATTTATTAAAAAAAACTTTTGGTATTAGAGAACATGCTTTTGGTCCATGGAGTTCTGGACCGTGTGTACAAGTGTTTGTGCAAATAGACTAACAATGTGCAAGGTTGATCCAACATGTATTTTATGCTACATAACAAGTGCTTGGAGATCATTGTGTAATGATATGATCTTTATGAGAGTTCCATGTCTTTGTGATCTATTCTAGATCTTGTTTCCTTTGAATACATATGCAAAACAACAAATATTATTTCTTATCAATTTGTGGAGTTGACTGGGAGAATCTTGAGAAGATATACTCCCAACTACTGTGAAGGAGAAGACTAAAACTGAAAATCTATGGGATTCATATCACAAGATCCAATCCTCACTAAAGTAGTCTTATGGTTCATCATCATAATCACAAACAAGATGAAATTCAAATTACATCTGATAGAGGAGGAGGAGTCAAAACATGAGTAGAGGTTGCTATATCTTTGGCCCATCATCACATGTCTTTGTACATTGCCCCATGGACAAGATAAGAGTTCAATGGTGTGTTGAATGAAGATGATATAGACCCCCAACTATACAATGAAGGAGTCTACCGATGGATATTTTAGTTTATGCAAGTGACATCCATTTTTATAGCAATAA